>CABHPQ010162947.1:0-14564 GCA_902168405.1 Peromyscus aztecus | reverse complement strand
AAGGAAGAAATACTAGAAAATGGGCTAGAAAGATGGTTCAACAGTTAAGAGCACTTGTTGCTCTTCCAAAGGACCTGGCCTCAAATCTTAGCACCTACGCCTTCTTCTGGCTTCCAAGGGTACCCCCCTCCACACACACAGATAAATAAAGTTCTAAAAAAGAAGAAAGATAGAGACAGACAAAGAGAGAGTCTGACAGAGTAGACAATGGGATGGAGAGATGACTTCAGTGGTTAACTGCCGTGGAACAATCTTTGTACACTGTAAATATGTATTACTCTTATTGGTTAAAAAAAGAGCTGACTTGTCAAGAGCTGGACAGATAGAGGTTAGGGGAGACTTGCAGACAAAAAGAGAGCACGAAGAAGGGAGGAGTCTCAGAAGAGACACAGAGAAGCAAGATGAACCTGCCATGCTGAAAAAAGGTACCACCATGAGGCAGAGCACAGATAAGAAATATGGGTTAATTTAAAATGTAAACGCTTGTTAATAGGGCTAGAGAGATGGCTCAGAGGTTAAGCTCACTAGCTGCTCTTGGTCCTGAGTTCAATTCTCAGCAGCCACATGGTGGCTCACAACCATCTACAATGAGATCTAGTGCCCTCTTCTGGGCAGAACACTGTATACATAATAAATTGATAAATCTTAAAAAAAAGGGGGGGGGTGCATAGAAATATATGCAAGCAAAAAACCACCCATATAAACACACACACACTAAAATAAAAAAGAGCTAGTTAATAACAAGTCTGAGCTATCGGTCGAGCATTTATAATTAATAATAAGTCTATGTGTGGTTATTTGGAAACTGGCTGGTGGGACAGAAAAGTCTACCTACAGTTAAGAGCAAAGGCTGTTCTTGCAAAGGACTCAGGTTTGGTTCCCAAGTACCCATGTCAGGTTGTTCGTAAGTACCTGTAGTCTGTGGGCACTGCATTTACACTCACAATATCCCCACCCTAGACGCACACACATACATAACCACATAAACTAAAAATTTAAACAAGAAACACTAGACATTAGTTTTACAAGCACAGAGCTGCAACTTCAACAGGGAGGGAACATGTGGGGAAGTTCACTGTACTCTGCCAGACATCACTACTGCTGGAGTGTTTCAAACACATTTGCTCTGTCAGGTGTCAAAATGAGATAGGTGTCAGTGATATTTGATAGAACAAAGTAGGGTCAGGCTGCTCAGTAAATGACTAGCCCATGCATGGCTAAGGAAATTGAGGCACCAAGGGCCAGTGCTTTACTGGTATATTCCAGTGACCAAGGAACACAGTTTACAATGTTGTGCCTATGGTTTGAAATTACTGAACGATAAACCTACCCTTTTCCCCAACTCACTTTTAGAACCAACCAAGCAGGAACAGTAGAAGAGAAGCCCTTTCAATGCTTGATTTAAGTTCTTTAAAACAAAACATTTGGCCTAGTGTGGTGCCTCAGTACTGGCACTCCAGCACTCAGGAGGCTAGGCCAGGGAAAATGCCTTGACTTCATGGCCAGTTTTGGCTACATAGTTCTAAGGCCAGCCTGAACTACAGAATAAGTCCCTAACTCCAAAAACCAAAAGAAAAAAAAATCTTTAAATATAAAGCATAGATTTTCACAATTTTAAAATTCACCAAAATAAGCTAGACAGTGGTAGCACACTCCTTTAATCCCAGCACTCTGAAGTAAGAGGCAGAGGCACGTGGATCTCTGAGTTTGAGGCCAGACTAGTCCACAGAGCAAGTTCCAGGACAGCCGGGGCTATACAGAGAAACCCTGTCTTGAAAACAAACAAACAAAATTCACCAAAATAAAACTACACCCCCAACAAGGAAGAAAAATATAGCTTTTAAATTTCACAAAACAGTAAGTAAACTAAGAGAACATGTGGTGAGGTAAACCATGGATACATCATTTGGAGAAGACTTGGAATGTCTAGCTTGGTGGTAGATCCCTGTCTTAGCATGCCTAGGTTTAATCCTAGCACCATGGAGTGCTATTGCCGAGAATATCACACAGGCATGGAAAGGTACACTTAGAGGAGAGACTGTTGTAGCCCTAGACAGAAGATTAACACTGGTTAGCCGCTTCTACTCTGCATCTCAGATTCCACATCTGTATATGGAACATTTGAGTTCTATTATGTTAACTTGCAAAATCCTTCAGATGTTATTATTCTCTGATCAAGCTCTATCCTGTGCATTAATCAAGGAGTAGAGCTAAAATGAACTTGCGATGTACAATTCTTCCACTGCAACAAAAGTTGGCAGCTGCCACAGCCATCCACTTTTTAAGTCTTATTAACTGGACTCGCTTGGGTTTCCAGGGAAATACATGGACCAATCATCTGCTTGTAGCTCTGCTCCAGCAGTTATTCCACTAACACTATAAACACGGATCCATCCGTAAGAGGAAGCAGGGTGAGCAATGGGCTCCCTGACCCCAAAGGACTCAGCACAAAAACACTTCAAATTTAAGGAAAATTACTCTTAGGTGAGCCTTTAATTGTTCACTGTTTTTATCTTTTGAGGGATTTATGCATGCGTGTGTACAACATGAGTATGTGTGCATTTCTGTTGGTGAATACAGACACATGCCTGTAACAATATGTGGCAGTCAAAAGACAACCTCAGGTGCAGGTTACTGCTGGATGGATGTGGTGGCGCACACCTTTCACCCCAGCACCATGGAGACAGAGGCAGGCAGATAGCTTTGAGTTCAAGGCTAGCCTGGTCTACATAGGGAGTTTCTGCCAACCAGGACTGCAAACTGAGATGTCTTTAAAAAAAAAAGTAAAATGCAGCTCACACACGATTGAGCCTGTATGAAAATGAGTATTCAGAGACGGGTAATGCCTGGGGGGCATTCACCAACCTAAGACAGAGTACCTGTATGGCCTGGGCAGGCATCTCCATGACAGGTAAGGTGACCTGCTGACATCCCACGCAACCCAAGTCAGAAGCTCAAATAAGGGGGACCTGTAGGGCCCTGGCCCCCGTTTTGGGTAACCGCTGCCTTGCTTGTGCACCTTGACCTTGAGATCCTCCCTATGCCAGTTCCCTGCTAAGTTCCACCCTCCTGAATGCTTAAGAGAAGTTCCTTGTCTGTGTATCCTGAATAATGGGCGTTAACAGATTAGGAGCAAGATTGTAAAACATCAGTATCGAACTTCTGCCCTCCGGGGTCCTCCCATTGTGCTGTAAGCCTGTATTTAAGATCTCCTCCCCACTTCAATAAATGACATTCGGCATTTAAAATTAAAAATATATCTATATCTATATATATATATAATTAAATGAATACTGCAAATGTAATCTATAAATACCACAAATGTGATTAATATCATGAGTGTAATTAATGAATACCATGAGTGTAATTTAAAAAATAAATTAATTAATTAATTTTAAAAAAAAAAGTAAAATTGTAGAGACTGAAAAGCAAACCGAATGGAGCTAAGACATACCAGAACGTTGTGGAATATTACTTTAACTATGTAAAGATGTGTTATATTTGTTTATGCTGCATTTGTTTAATAATGTAAGGATGTGTTGCTATTTCACCTTGCCTGCCTCAGGTACCTGATTGGTCTAATAAAAAGCTGAATGGCCAATAGCTAGGCAGTAGAGGGATAGGCAGGGCTGGCAGGCAGAGAGAATAAGTAGAAGGAGGAATCTAGGTGAGAGAGAGAGAGAGAGAGAGAGAGAGAGAGAGAGAGAGAGAGAGAAGAAGAAGAAGGAGGAGGAGGAGGAGGAGGAGGAGGAGGAGGAGGAGGAAAAGAAGAGAATGAGAGAAGAAAAGGGAGATACCTAGGGCCAGCCAGCCAAATACGAGTGGGACACAGAATGTAAGGCTAAAGTCCCGAGGCAAAACGTAGATGAAGAGAAACGGGTTAAGTTATAAGAGCCAGTGGGATAAGCATAAGTTAAGGCCAAGCATTCATAACTAATTTTAAGTCTCCATGTAATGATTTGGGAGCTGTTTGGTAGCCCAAAGAAAGCCTGCTACACCAGAAGACTTGGAATGCCTGTGAAAAGGAGGATGTTTGGGTGGGAGCTCCACCTCAACCCCTGGCACCCTGGCATCCCTATACCCAAAGAGTCTGGAATGTTTGGAAGGAGTCTGGTGGAAGATCTCAACTCCCTTCTCCATCTCTTTCCCTAAATGCATACACATCTAAAAATAAAAATAAATCTCAAAGGTTTTTTTGTTTTGTTTTGTTTTGTTTGTGGGGGTGGGGGGTGGAGGGGTGGAGGGTGTTGCTTTTTGAGACATAGTTTCAATGTAGCCCAGCTTTAAACTCGCTATGTTAGCAAGGATTGAGTGGGGATAGAACTCAGGGCTTTGTGCATGTTAGATGAGCACTCTTAACGACTCATCTTTATCCCAAATTCCTAACCCTGTACTTGTTGATCAATGCTGGCTCTCTGTGAACAGACAGAACTACCGCTCTGCCATGGAAAGCAACTGTGGCTGTTTCTCCATGCTCCGATTTCCTGTCTCCTTGTTTGTTTGAGACGGGGTTATCATACAGCCTAGGCTGGCTTTGAGCTGGCTATGTAGCAGAGGGTGGCCATCAATTTCTGATCCTTTGCTCCTACTTCTCAAGTTGCTGGGATTGTAGGCATATGCCACCATGCTTAATGATTTTTAATATCTTTTGATAGTCTATTTATTGAGTTTTGAGTACTGGGGGTTTTGGGGTTTTAATCAAACTAAACCAAATTCACTCCAGTAAAGCCACTTGTCCCCGTTCAGCATGAATGAAGATAATGAGAAAAGATAAATGGCAAGGTAGGGAGTAACTGTAGCATGCCCCACGGCCTTTAAGTAGAACATTTAGGAAAAATTCCCCTAGCATCAGGAAGGCAAGAGTATCATACTTTATACTTTTGCACAAAGTGTGATCTCCCCCTTTGTTTGTTTGAGACAGACTCTATGTTATCCAAACAGGTCTTGAAATCTTGTGTTCAAGAGATCCTCCTGGGCCAGCAAGATGACTCAGTGGTCAAAGGCACTTTGTCACACAGCTTAGCTACCTGAATTTGATCCCTGGACCCCACAAAAGGGGGAAGGAGAGAAGTGACTCCACAAAGTTGTCCTTTGACCTCCGCACACACACATCATGCACACACAAATACACAGTAAAAATTAAAAAAAAAATACTTAGCCAGGTGCAGCAGTACACATCTTTAATTCCAGCACTCTGGAGGCAGAGGGAGCTCCATGGAAGCCAGTGCTACAAAGTGAAACAATTTCTCAAAAAAATTTTTCAAAGAAATGAAAAGGAATAATAATAAAGCAATCCTATCTTAGCCTTCCCAGCATCTGACACTACAAAATGTGTGTCATTTAAAGTGTTAGAAACTAGATTACTATTCTTAAAAATGTCTTCTATCTGCCGGGTGGTGGTGGCGCATGCCAAGTAGATCTCTGTGTTCAAGGCCAGCCTGGTCTACAGAGTGAGATTCAGGACAGGCGCCAAAACTACACAGAGAAACCCTGTCTTGAAAAACCAAAAAAATAAAAATAAAAAAAAGTCTTCTATCTTAAAAACAAAAAACCAACCATGTTTATTCTTTCATGCTCATAAGTGTGTGTGTGTGTACGTGTGCATGCACACTATGCCAGATCTTGCTAAATTAGTCTAAAGTTCAAACAATGTCAGTCAAAACTGCAACAGGAGACTGAGGATATCTCAGCTGTGGAGGGCTTGCTTAGCATCAGACACAAGGTCCTAGATTTGGTCCCTAGCACAAGAAAGAAAAGAAGGGAAGGGAGGATGGAAATAAAGGAAAGGAAGGAGGCAAGGAAGGAAGGGGTCTACATACATTAAATATAACAGGAGACGTAAATCCATAAAGCTAAAAGAAAGAAATCTAGGAGACAACGTGGGAATGTTAAGTCCAAGAAGCACTAATAAGGAAAACATATAAAGACTAAAAGTCTTAATGGGTCTGACTACATGAAATTCAAGCATTTGAACAACATAGACAAATAGATGAAACTTAGATATTCTTATGGTTCAAAACCAACCAGGGATTGTGTGACTGTGTCTAAGTATGAAGTTTATGATTACTATGATCATATGTTTCTATAGGAAACCAAGAACATACAGAGGCAGTGCACAAAGGGAAGCAATCAGCTGAAACATGAGAAACGCTCCAGCTCACCAGTGCCTTACACAAGTTACATTCAGACATTACTACTAACTGGTAAAAAGGAGACCAAGTACTGGGGCAGTATAGAAATGCCGCGCTTGTGGGGTGCAGTGATTCATCCACTCAGTTCCTAACAGTACTTATGCCATCATGGCAAGCCTGAGTCTGTTTCCCAGAAATTCTAAAACATGCCCGTATTAGACACTGCAAGACTGCTATTGGTAGTATTGTTTACAGTAGCCTAGGTACCCATTGCTATGGGGATCTACGTACACCATGGAATACTATGCAACAGTTAAGACCAATTAGCTAAGTCTGTATCCAGCATACATAGATCTTCAAATAGTAAACAAAGCGAAAACCAGAGTAAGACGGCATTTCCAAGAGATTCTAAAGCCAAATTCTAAAATAGCAGGGTGGAACCAAATATTTTGTGACTAAAGATAAACACCACCCTATTACTAAATGTTTTACAAAGATGTATGCAGAATTAAGAGCTTATATAAGCTATGTTAGGGAGGATTCTGTAGGGAAGGAATACGGGAAAGGTGAACAGAGGCCTTTGTCCACTGCAAGAGTGCCCAAACCATGGAAGAGTAAAGGTCTCCAAGCCTGATGAGCTGGTTTTGATCCCTAGGATATATCAGAAAAGGAGAGCCAACTCCCACCCACAGTTATCCTTCAGTCTACACACACACACCTCATAATAATAATAAAAAAAATCTTTCTTAAAGGGCAAGGTGTGGTGGCACAAGCCTTTAATTCCAGCACCGAGGAGGCAGAGCCAGCTGGATCTCTGTGAATTTGAGGCCAACCTGGTCTACACAGTGAGTTCCAGACCAATCAGGGCTACATAGTGAAACTCTGTCTCAAAAAAACCAAACCAAAACAAAAACCTCCCAAAATTTGAAGAACAATTTTGTGCTCATGCACACATTAATTGATGCAATGAAACCTTCTAAAATCTCTTACATGGCAAGAGTTACATTTAAACAGACATACAGGGGACAAGTCAGTTATATTTATTACTACTACAAAGTGAGAAGCTCAACATGTGTCTATGTGCTGTATGTACTTGTTATTGTGGGTTTGCGTGTGTGTGTGTGTGTGTGTGTGTGTGTGTGTGTGTGTGTGTGTGTGCTCCTGAATGTATGTGGATGTGCATGTGGAGGCCAGAGGTCAACACCAGGTGTCCTTCCTTGATCACATGCCACCATTGTTTAGTTTTGGAGGTGGAGTCTCACCGAAACTCATGATTTGGTTAAACTGGCTGGCTGATGAGCTTCTCTGCTCCCCGGCCCTATGGCACTGAGACTGTAGGAGCAGCACTTTATTGACTAAGCAATCTCCCAGGATCATAACTTTTTTTTAAAAAAAGATTTATTGCCAGGCAGTGGTGGCACACGCCTTTAATCCCAGCACTCGGGAGGCAGAGGCAGGCAGATCTCTGTGAGTTCGAGGCCAGCCTGGGCTATCAAGTGAGTTCCAGGAAAGCACAAAACTAAACAGAGAAACCCTGTCTCGAAAAACCACAAAAAAAGATTTATTTATATGTATGAGTGTTTTGTTTGTATGCACGTATATGCACTACATGTGTGCCCATAGATTTCAGAAAAAGGCAGCAGATAACCTAGAACTGAACCTGGGTCCTCTGGAAGAGCAGCCGTGCTCTCAACCACTGAGCCCTCTCTCCAACCTCAGAACTCGGCATTCTTAAAACTAAATGAAGCCGCACTCAAACCCAAGCCTGATGCATCCTAGGCAAGTGCTATCTATACTCCACTAAGCTATATCCTTCAATTTTTTCCAAAAAATAGAAATATATTTTGAGAGCCAAATACGGTGGCTCACACTTTTAATGCCAGCACTTGGGAGGCTGAGGCAGAAGGATCAAGAAATCAAGACTAGTGCTAGGTACATAGCAAATTCAAGGTCAGCCTGGACTACATGAGACCCTATCTCCAAAAAAAAACAAAACGAAACAGAAATACTAAAAGGCAGCTTTAAGTTCTTTAAACAATAAGTTGGATGGGACACAAAAGCAAAATCTAAAGCTCGAGTGACAGCCATGCCTCAGTCCACAAGGAAGACACGTTCCCTCACACTTCCACTGGAAAAACAACTACTTTTTGGAGAATTTTCAAAAACAGACAGACAACAACACAAAACCATCTGTCTACCTGCTCAGGAACGGTCTCAGTAGATTCCCATGTTCTGAGAGACTGCACAGGCAGACTGGGGACCTGACAACAGTGCCTCAAAATGTGCTCATGGCCACATGCTAACACAAACTGACTCACACTGGGAGGTGGCTGTCAATTCCGCACTCACTGCACATGCCGTGAAGACCTCCCTTCCCACATACAAGGTTAGGCATGGTGGCAGAGAGGTAGAGACAGGAGGATCCCTTGGGTTCTTTGGCTGGCCAGCCCCCAGTCCCAGTAAGAGACTCTCTCAAAAAACAACATAGATGGCTCCTGTAGGATGACATGAGTTTGACCTCTGACCTTTACATACACTTGAACACACACATGTACATTCATGCATGTACAAAAAACCTGACTAACATGTTCAGTGCAAAGTCACAGTTCTATGCCACATCTTCTTAGGACAGAACATGGGGTTAAAAAACAAACAAAACTGCTACCTTCCCCCTTTTCCCTGATCTTTTTAGACAAGGTCTAGCTATGTAGCCCAGGCTAGCTTAAACATGTGGCTGTCAACTTGCCTTGGCCTCCTCAGTGCTGGTACTACAGTATGAGTCACCATGTCAGGCATTATACTTCTCTCTCTCTCTCTCTCTCTCTCTCTCTCTCTCTCTCTCTCGGTTTTTCAAGACAGGGTTTCTCTGTGTAGCTTTGGAGCCTGTCCTGGATCTCACTCTGTAGCCCAGACTAGCCTCGAACTCACAGAGATCCACCTGGCTCTGCCTCCCGAGTGCTGGGATTAAAGGCATGCGCCACCACCGCCCAGTCTGTACCTCTCTTTTTATCTCAAATATATGAACATAGGACAAATTCCTAGAAAGGAATATACACATTTTAAATTCTAACAAACACTGCCAAATTCACCTCCACAAAAGCTCCCATTCCTGATCACAATGTAAGAGGTTCTCCGCTTTCCCACAGCCTACTGGCAAGCACTGACTTAAAATGCCAGTCTTCCAGGTACAGTAAACTATATTTCATTTTATATCTAAATGTTTTGAACTACTGAATTTAAAGCTCAGGTGCATTTACAATTAATAATAGCTGTAGACTAAGATGAACTGCTTACAGAAGAAAGTCAAGAGTCACATTAACAGTGTAACCGAGGAAGCTGGTGTCACTTACAAACTAAGAATTTCAGCATGGGGTACACCACGGCATCAACCAAATGACACAGATGTGTCATCAAGGCATACTTACTTGCCTGTCACTTGACATGCAGCGACAAGGTCATTAGGCTCTGCCATACATTGGGGACACTGAAGAGTGCATGTGGTTCTACAGCACGCTCTCACTTTCCTGTCTATGCATTTACTTAGTTTTGCCACTCTGACAACAGAACGCGGGCCTTGCCCGTGTTAGGGACTGCCGAACTACATCCCCAGCCTTTAGAGCTCTTCTTTACTGATAGTACCTCTCTGATCAATACATTTTATGTAGTGTCGCTAATGAATCTGATCTTTTCTAGATGTTATAAAGTACAAAGGTGCAACTGATGTCTAATCCTGAGCATCCAATAAAATTAAGATACAGATAGCTATAATGAACATAGAAAAGGAACAGAAAAGTAAGTGTTGGGGCCAGCCAACATGGCTCAGTGGGTAAGGGTGTTTGTTTGATCCCTGGAACCCACACTAGTGGAAGGAGAGAACCAACTCCCACATTGTCCGCTGACCTCCATGAATAATCTGTGACATATGCAGACAACACACATACACTAAATAAATAATTTAAAAAAAAAAGATTAAAGTTTAGCTATCCATGAGGATATCCTAGACATTCTGAGATTTGTTTCTTAATGTGGTGGTTTGAATAGGAATGGTCCCTGTAGGCTCAAATATTTGAATACTTGGTCATTAGGGAGTGGTACTACTTGAGAGGGATTAAGAGACGTGACTTGTTGGAGTAGGTGTGGCCTTATTGGAGAAAGTGTGTCACTGGGGGTAGGCTTTGGGGTTTCAGAAGCCCAAACCCGGTCTAGAGGCTCATTCTATTCCTGCTGCCTTCAGATTCAGATGTAGAATTCTCAGCTACCATGTCTGCCTGTCTGCTGCCATGCTCCCTACCATGAGGATAATAGGCCAAACCTCTGAAACCAAAGCCAGCCCCAATTCAACGCTTTCCTTTATGAGAGTTGCCATGGCTGTGGTGTCTCTTCACAGCAGCAGAACAACAACTAATAGACTTGAAGAGTTATTTTTTTAAGGATTTGCTTATTTTCTTTGTAAGTGCACATGCCCGAGTAAGTATATGGGCGTTACATAGGTGCAGGTGCCCGAGGAGGTCAGAAAAGGAGTCCCTGGAACTGGAGTTACAGACAGTTGTGAACTGCCATTGAGGGTGCTGGGACCAAACCTGGATTTTCAATAAGAGCAACAAGAATTCTTAACCACTGAGCCATCTTTCCAGCCTATCAATACTACTACTACTACTATTATTATTATTATTATGTGTATGTACGTATGTATGAGGCAGTGGGGGTTATGTGCACTAGGTTTATGTGCCTGCAGAGGCCAGAAGAGGGCAATGGATCCCCTGAGCTAGAGTAACAGATAGTTTTCAGATACCCAAAGTAGTCCTGAGAACCAAAATCTAGTCTCCTGTGATGCTTAGGTATGAAAACTGCAGATTACTTTGAATTCCAGCTCATTCTGCCTCCACCTCTCCTCCCCAAGGGCTAGGATCGCACCATGCCTGGCTGGGATTTGAGTTTATAAAAACAAAACACTAATTCAGACCCACATACTCTGTAAGTGACCACATAAATGAGATGACCTCTGTTCACAAGTGCTGATTCGCTGTCAAAGGCTCATGCCTATGAAGATAAACCTATTAGCAATGATGGCTGAAATAAGCTAGTCACACATTTTCTTACCCAGTTCTCTTCAGATTATCTCCAGGTAACAGTTTTTTTTTCAAGGAGAATCAAATTAGCTCTAACAGGGACTTTGACCTTACTATCCTGATAAATCAGTAGCTATTATTATAAAAATAAGTACCATAATTTATCTGCCATTCTAGAAGAGTTTCAGCTCAAAACTGATAACCCAGTAAACCTCTACCCATCCTAGTCAATTGTCAAGTAAGATTCACATTCACAGATAAAGGGGTCCTTCTGGCTACTTTAAGAGTCAAATGCTCTTGCTGCTTTCACACCCCACACGGGCCTGTGCGAGTGAACACACACAAGTGACCCTGCACATCCTCTCCATGTCAGACTGGACGAAGAAAGAGAGCAAGAGGCTGGAAAGAGCAGGACCTTGATGTGATATGTGCTAAAGCTTAGCTGTAATTTATATTTTGGTCACTCAGCTGCCTTTTGAAAAAGCTGATACCACAGCAAGACTGTCTGTCCTTTGGGGAGCTGAGCAGCAGATAAAAAGCATCTTCCTAAGGCACCAGCAACGGTGCCGCCCTCCCACCACCGAGGAGTCACTGCCCATCTAGAGCAGCACTGCCGGGTGCTCTAGGACAATGCTGGACGCCCGCTATTCTTCTAATGGGGTGGGAGCAGTAAACTAGGCAGAGTGCTGTGCTAATCCTCCCCACATCCCGCAGCTCTGGGGTGGGGGTGGGAAACAGCACACAAAATATCAAACTGAACCACGGGCAGTAGCTCTGGGTTCCAGAAGTTCCTAACATTCTTATATCTAAGGAGGTCATGGTGGAAAGGGAGAGACACATACAAAAGCCTATCAAAAACATGCAAAAACTAATTTTTATCCTGATTCTTCTAATGTGCTAGCCAACATTTGCCCCCAGTCATCTGTCAGCCCCACTGCATGGAAGGCATGGAACAGCAAGCATCTTCACACAGCAAGACTGGAGAGATGCTACCAGAGTGTAAATTACTAATTAGCTCAAAGGGAGACAAAGAGAGAAAATACCTGTCATGGAGTGCTGTTTACAACTTGACACATAATACAAACAGCCCTGAACATTTCAGAGGAGCCCTTACTTCCCAGACTTCTATTAACATGTGAATGGAAAGGAATAGTATTATAGTCTTTAAAAACTGTCCATGTCTCAGAAACAATAACACATGACTAGAAACAATGCTTCCCAAATAATTTGTAATTTTCTCGTCCTTATGAAAGGAAAGTGTTTCTAATTATTACAATCAGCTTTTATAAGGAGCTATACTTCATAGCTCTGATAACAGCTTAAAGAGGAGGGAGAAAAGGAGACGAAGCCCACAAG
The DNA here is from genome assembly GCA_902168405.1 of Peromyscus aztecus. Lineage (NCBI taxonomy): Eukaryota > Metazoa > Chordata > Mammalia > Rodentia > Cricetidae > Peromyscus > Peromyscus aztecus. Next base: position 2,008 of record CABHPQ010162947.1, on the reverse strand, counting down.
TTCTGTGTTTCACATTTGTCAGGATGCAACTAATAGCCTTCTGGCTTAAGTTAGACAGGCCTGTCTCCATTTACACATTTAACATCTTAAACACTGGAGAGTGACTGGAGACGAGATGGGGTCAGTTCATTTCCGTTTGGGGGTGGTGGCCATGTTACTATTTCTGTGGATCACCTCACTGTAAGGCAGACCTATTTGAATGAATTCAGGTCAACACTTCTGAAGTAGACCCTTGTGTACATTGGTCCTTTCTGGCTCCTTGAAGCTGCATAGCGATCTTCAAGGTAGGAATTTCATCTCAAATATTTCATGGCATGGCTTAACAGTCCTGATTCTCACACAATCATCATCCTGCAATATTAGCAGCTACCACATCCTAAGGATGTGAGTTCCAAGAAGTTCTCAACAGAAGAGCATTTGACAACACATTTTTTTTGTTAATAGCAGGGGCCTACACATCTGTCATTCACAGGTCACAGAATCCTTCCCGGCATCTACTAGAGAAAGCACACTGTATAACCTTACAAAGTCCTCCTAATATTTATTTACTTAGGTTTCTTGAGAGAAGGTCTCACTGTTAGCCTAAGCTGGACAGAAACAATATAGCCCAGGCTGGCCTGGAATTTATGGTAACCCTTATGGCCCAACCTGAGTGCTGTGATTCCAGGCCCTGTACCAATACCTCTGACTTCTAAATTCCATCTTGACATTACTTTGCCCTAAAGGCTTTGACAAAAATAAAATGTATACCAAACTTATTCCCTTTCATTTTTCCCCAAGATAATAATTTATTTATTGAGACAGGGTCTCTCTATGTAGCCCTGGCTGTCCTGGAACTATATAGAGCAGGCTGGTCTCAAACTCAGAGATCTTCCGGCCTCTGCCTCCAGTGTGGGCCACCACACCTGGCCTCTATTTTAATTTTTTATGTGCATGAGTGTTTGCCCGTATGTATGTGTGATCACCACATGCAGGCCTGGTGATGCTGGACCATAAGAAGTCATAGGATCCCCTGGAACTGGAGTTACAGGCGATCGTGAGCTGCCATGTGGGTGCTAAGGACCAAACCTGGATCCTCTGCATGAGCATCAAGTGCTCTTAACCATTGAGCCACCTCATCAGTAAACCCCTTTTCTTTTTGAAAACAAATGTGTTCATATTAATTTTTCCTATTTTACTTGTTTAAAAATACTTAGAAAATGTAAAGCAAGTCAGGTGATGTGAAAACAAGTAGCAATTTTGAGTATCATTTCTGTAACTTTCTTCCAGATTGAAAAATTGTAATAAAACCCATAGTCATCAAAAAAAAAATAGTTTTGCAGGTCATGGTAGTGAGTTAGACAGACTCCCTGATAGACAGACAGACAGGGAGAGGGGTCATAGATAGGTAATAAATGTGTCAAGTTTCCAAGATGGCCAGCTCCTTCCTCATCCCTCAGACTTGTCTCCCACCAGCAGGCCCCTGCTGATGGACCCACTCAACAAGTCCAAGGCCAGATCAGAACATGTCACACAACAGTTGCAGAGCAGTCAACCATCCTACCTGTCTTCAAACTGACCACCCTAAGTTAGGGGAGGAAAACTCTCCAAGGCTTTAAAACCCCCAGCCCTAAAGCACAGCCTCCTGAGTTCCCCTCTGCTTTGCCTGGTGCATGTGTTTTCTTACTCCAATAAACGACTGTTTTTCAACTGTCGTTCTAGCTGTGGTGCTTGAGATTTCTCTGGTGTTGCCTGTCATGATTCAGATTTTTCCTGTCTTGTTATTCTTTAACTGGCAGAGAAAATGAACCCAATCCAGACCCGGGAACCATACCCTTTCAAGACCCCTAGACTGTATCACAGGCCTACACTTGCAGAATTTGGTGGAGGCAGGAGGTTCAAGAGTCCAAGGCAAGTACAGCTACACCAGACCCTAGTTCAAACACGCAAACACCTTAAATCTCAGCAGGCGGGAGACTGAGAGAGTCCATCCCTGTGGGTTCAGGCCAGCTACGTTTTTAATTTTATC
>CABHPQ010162946.1:28502-39805 GCA_902168405.1 Peromyscus aztecus | reverse complement strand
CCTTGTGTAGACTTAGTAATGCTACCCTAATAGTCACATGAGCTAGGTAGTAGTCAGTGTTGTAGCATATGGACTGGGTAGAGGAGAGGAGGGAAGATTGGAGTGGGAATAGGCTTCTGTTGGCTCTACTAGAAAAGCCTTTCAAAGACAGCAGCACCTCTGTCACCCTTGTAGGCCCCAGTGATGCACCATGTTGCACTCCTGAGCTTCCTGAGAATGACATCTTGACCCACTTCCTGCCAGTCCCAACCCCACCTTGGCAAAGCATTGGTTTTTTGTTGTTTTGTTTTGGTTTTTTTGTTTTTTTAACCTGCTACTGTGAGCTGACTACTAGGGGTTGTTTTGCAAAGGATGAATCTTAGTAAGTATAGTAGAACATTCACAGACCATCTCAGTAGGTGTACATGGGTGTGGACAGCAAGTTGTACACACACAACTATTTTTATATAAGGATGCAGTGTCTAACTTGAGACAGGATAGAGAAAGAAGAGATGGGTAGTGGCATCTTGCTTTATTTGTTTGCTGTTGGTAAAGAATTAAGAGTCCTGATCTCAAGGCAGTCTTTGGTCAGTTCTGCCACTGTGGGCAAGTCCATTTCTTTATCTACAAAATGAGCATGAGACCACTCCCTCCTAGGATTGTGCAACTAAATTTAATTAGCCCAAACATAGTAAATCCTTGATAAATATTAGTAATTATCATTGGCGTTATTAATTTTCAAAGGTTAGACATACCCTTGAAGTTTTACAACCTTATACATGTGTGTACTGTACCGCTGCCCTAAGATCCAGGGCAGCAGTCATTTCTCAGTACTTTGAGCATGGAGATCAAGACCCTTGTTATGAAGCAGTGTAGAGATCAGAGTTTAAAGGAGAAGGTTGGTCCTCCCAGCACCAGGCCTGGTCTGTGGACTCTCCTTACAAAGGAGAAGGCCTGCCGCACTGGTGGTGTGCTTGCAGCAGTAGCAGGAGCGTCTGAGTTTGTGTGGCAGTACTCTGCCCACACTCCTGTGCATGCTGGCCTCTGTCGGGCCAGAACCATGGGCATTACACCGTGCTGAAAGTCTTGCTTCTCGTTACACAGAAGTCTCCAGTTGCCTTTCTCTCTTAACTAACATCTATTCATGGTTACCCTAGACCCGAAAGAAACGAATGAAACTAGAGTAAGACTGTGATTCAATTACTTTTAGCTAATTAGGAGTTTCTTAATCACCTTAATCTCCTTGGAGAAAAGGCGTGATATAAATAGGCAGTAATAACAGTGGTACTATGTTTAATTCCAGTGATTTTTTTGAAATTAATTAATTTAGTAATAACAGCTTTAAACAAGTATGTCAGCACTCTAGATGGCTCTTAGACTTAAGACTGAAGTTCCTGGCACTCTCCAGCAGTGACTTGCTCTGAGAAGTTGTCTTCAAGCAGCTCAAAATCACCTTTCCTTTTTCAGAGTGACTCAGGCCAGGCTGTGAGCGGTTCTCTGCACTACTCTGTATGCAAAGTGTGGCCTCTAAAGAGAGCTGGCTCTTAAATGTCTGAGACTGAATGAGACACAAGGACCTGGCCTGTACACAGGCCAGAGGCAGAAGCTGCTGGACATATCCCCACAGACTATAATATGTTGCTGCCCACGGGTCTTGTCAAAAGTTCCTTCCAGTTGCTTAGTCTCTTCACTTAGCCACACCCCTTTGTGCTCAAAATACTGTAGAGAATATTTGGTGCGGTGCACACGTAAGTTCGTCGCTGCCGGGAACAATACGGGGCTATTGTGTAAGCACACTGTCACTACAGTTCAGATAAGCAGTGGGTAAGAAGCCGACAGGACCAAAGGCCCAGGGTAGGATGGGCTTGTTTATGTTCATCTTTAAGGTCCTCAAGTTGTAAGATAATTTCTTTCATATGCTAGATAGTTTAATAAAAGTTCCCATAGTGATCATTTCTAAAATGATACATTGCATACCAAGCTCTTCCCTAGCAAGACATCTGTACACAGAAGGTTGGTCATAAAATGGAATAATAAGAGAATTGGGACAATTTATATATACACAAGTTTGCTTTCCTATTACTCTCTATGTAGAAAAAAAATCACAACAGGACATACTTCTTAAACTGGTAGAAATTGTGTAAATTAGATGGGGTTAACTTTATAATTCATGGAGTTCTTTTTTAGCATATAAGTTCTGTTTTGATGCTCATATTTCAACATTTTTGTTTTCCTTATGAATATAATATTGTGTAGAATTAGAAATAGTACAAGATCAAATATAAAATTCTGTTTTTTGGAAATTCTGTTTGAAATAACGTATTTTTTAAAAAGCACTTGTATTTTTGACATTTTGGTTTAAAACTAAATTAAAATTTAAAATTCAGGAATTTAAAATATAGCCAACAGTTTATAGTGGAATAAATATCTCATTACATTGACTTCACAACTAACTCTTTGGAGACAGTTAGAAGCCTGCTTCTCCTGAGCCCTTTTCCGTTTCAGTGTGTTTGGTACCACAGGAGACATCTGGCAATGCCATGTCCCCATTAGGCCAGAAATAAGAGGGGATTTCTTTTAACTTTGTTTTGACTTTCATTTATTCAATTGTTGGCATAAAATAAAACTATCTCATGTTGCTTCAAATACAGATATTGGTGCATTCCATTTTAGGTCTCCAGAAGCTCTGTGGTGACTTTTGTGGGCTTGCTGTCAGCCTGTCCGTCTGCCCCTGCTCTCTGCCCCTGCCGCAGTTTATTCTTTGAGAAGTAGATTTCTCTCCAGCTTTCCTCTTTGTGCTGTTCCCCTGATCTCTGCTCCTTTCTCCTCGCCTCCCTGCTTGCAAATGTGTATTACTAAGGACTTCTAGTGGCTTATGCTGGAAGTGCCTCCCAGAAAAATCCACAAATACAAACAGTTGATCTGCATGCTATCATAAGCTACCACAGCAACCGGCAAGAAGTGAGAATCCTGGGTTGTAAATAATTTTGACTGCAAGACACTATTTATTTTCATGAGATTTTTACTGTATTCAAGTGATTATTTCAGGAAGAAGAGCATGTACTGTACTGTGTGTAGTAAGCATTGGCTGCTACCTTCTGTTTGAGTCATTTCAGAAACCGCACTGAAGTTCCATTGATAGAGACATTTACTGTGGTCAGAGAGACTTATAATGTGAGAGTTCACCCAGATAAATGGAGGTTAATGCTGTGCGAGCTGCAATCCAGTGCACGAGAGGATCTGGAAGTCCTGTTGCTGAGGTGACAGCTATGTGGCAGGAAGCCTCTCCGACCCCTGAGAAACCAGCCTCACTCTGACGTGAATGTTGTGAAATGTTAGAGCAGGTTGAAAAGGCAGAGAATTCTTGGCTCTCGGAGTTGGGGTCGGGTCACTCACAACCTCCAGACACTGCATGTTTATTTAACACTTGGCATCTTCTCTGGCAAGATACGAGAACAGTTGAATGTATTATGTAAGCAGACTTATGCGATGGCACAGCTGAGTTTTGGTTGACTATGATAGGAAATGGTTAAAATTACATTCATTAAAAAAAAAGAAAGAAAGAAATCAGAAAGATGTGGAAATATTCTCCCTCCATAGTGAATACTGGGATTGCACTTGACTTGAAAATGCAAATTTGTTCAAATGTGTACCCAATTGATACATTTAGGAACATTTTGCAAATAATTTAAACTTCACACCTCCTTAGGCACAATTTTGTTTGTAAAAAAAAAAACAAACAAACAAAAAAACAAAAACAAAAACACTAGATGAACCAGAACTGTGCCTGGGTGAACTGAACATTAAGCCCCTGCCAGTTCCCTGGTTGACTGAGTGTGTTATGAGCTATAGACATCCATATGTTGTAGTACTACTTGTGTGAGAATTCAGGTACCCTTCTTGAACCACCTCATAGCAGCTCACAGTACAAGCTGTAGACTTCCAATGCCTACTTCCTCTTCAGGGCTTTTTCAAGGTAAAGTGCCACATTTCTCACAGTGTGTGACATTATGGTGCTGCTCTTATCTGATTAGTGTTTTATTTGATTCATGTTATTTCAACCTTTTTCAGTGTTGTGCCCTTAGCACCATTTTCCTTATAAAGCCCTGTATTTTTTAATTATGCAGTTTTAGATAGTGTAGTGATTTCAGGGAGGGGGCGGCAATATGCAGCATCATTACAGCATTGTCGACACTGCAGTTGTATTCTCCACAATTATCCAAGATTACCAAATGACAATGCAGAGTTCCCTTAATGGTGGACTTCTTTCCAGAGACTCACCTCACCCATCAGTGAACGCTTGCTGATGCCATTGCTCTCCCACTTTTAATTATTTGAGGATTATTTTGATCATATTCACCCCCAACTCTTCCCCAGATCCACATCCACCCTCCCAAATTCATGTTTGTGTGTCCTCCCTCCCCCCCCCCCTCCCCCCCCCCCCTCCCTCCTTCCCTCCTTCTCTTCCCCTACCTCTCTCTCTCCTGTGTCACTCAGGTATTCTTGGGTATGTGGCTAGCCCCTGAAGAGTAAGTCAGTATACTAGGGGACCTATCAGGGGTTGTACCCATAAAGAAAACTGGCTCTTGCTGTCCCAGAAGCTGTCAAATGCCAATAGCTCCTCAAGTAGGTGGTCCTTGGGTTTGTGCTCTGCCCCTTTGTGCTGAGATTTTTGTGTGTTTGTTTGTTTGTTTTTCGAGACAGAGTTTCTCTGTGTAGTTTTGGAGCCTGTCCTGGATCTCACTCTGTAGACCAGGCTGGCCTCGAGCTCACAGAGATCCACCTGGCTCTGCCTCCTGAGTGTTGGGATTAAAGACGTGTGCTACCACCACCTGGCCTTCGTGCTGAGATTTTTTTTCCAGCCTGAGCTTGCATACATCTTGAACATACTACCCGAATCTCTATGTGTTCATATGTGCATCTGTTCTGTTGTGTCTGGAGAGCACTGCTTATGGATAGCCGTCCACCATCTCTGGCTCCTACAGTCTTTAGCCCCTCTTTACAGTGATCACTGGAGGCTCATTGATCTTCAAAGCTCCTTTTTCCCAAATACAAGCATAACTCTGAGCTACTGTAGTTGTGCAGGACCTTTATATTTTCCAAATTCCAGAGCTAAACTTTGCCTGATTCTAGTTGGTGCTGGAGAGTTTCCCTTTTCTCCATTGCTGCCTCCCAGGGTTATCTGTGGGTGTGAGACTTTACTTTGGTCACAGCACATCTCTGCCTAAAGTGGTCAAGAGTTTGTGATGAACCCCAAACTCTACAGTAGATTTCCACATTTTATCCAGGCTGGCTCTTTGCTCCTTTCCCACCCATAAACTCTACTTTTCTCTAAAGTGAATTGAGACAAAGGATGTTTTTTCATTGTTTAAACCGTTTTCCACGTCTTGTACCTATAAGTCTTGTATGTAGCAGCATCACAGTATGTTTCTTTCTGTTTGAAACAGCTCAGGCAAATCTTTAGGTTCTTCTGAAAGTTTTATTTAGGCCTCCTATGATTTTCAGTGACTGTGTAGTGAAAGCTCTGTAAGTAGAGGTGAAGGGTTATGAGGAAACCAGAGCCAGTTACTCTGGAGACAGTTCCATATGAAAACATAGTGATCTTGAAAAAGTTGATGACCACAACTCCAAGTGATAATATAGGCCCTGTGAAGATGACTAGTCCCCTGTCTTCTCTCTAACATTTGGATGTGGCCACAGTGAGATAGAAAGAGAAACTGGATTTTATTGCAAGCATTTCCCACAGTAATAAGCCATTCATGCCCCAGTTAAAGTGTAGAACTTTTATATTCTGTCCAGGTATTACAAGGTATGTTGTGAGCTGGGTTTGATGGCACACACCTTTAACCTAGCACTCGGGAAGCAGAGGCAAACAGAGCTCTAAAAGTTCAAGGTCAACCTTGTCTTTACCATGAGTTTCAGGGCAGCCAGGGTTACATAGAGAGACCTGTCTCCAGTGGGCAGGAGGGGAAGAGGAGAGACTATATTGTGTGTGTGTGTGGGGGGGGTAGATTTATTTTAAATTGTGTGTGTGTGTGTGTGTGTGTACACATGTGAGTAACTATAGGTACCATATAAGCCAGAGGCATAGGACCCTCCAGGAGCTAGAGTTCCAGGCAGTTGTAAGCTTCCTGACATGGGTGCTGGGAAGCAGATTTGGTGGTCTGGAAGAGCAGTACACACTCTTAACTGCTGAGCCATTTGTGTTTACACATGTGTCTCAGTGTGAGTATGTACAAGAGAATGCGTGGAGGCTAAGAAGAGGTTGTCAGATCGAAGTTAGCTGCCCAGTGTGGATGCCAGAAGGCTACCTTGGGTTCTCTGAAAGAGCAGCATGTACTCTTAATCAACAAGCTGGCTCTGGCTCATCATTGAGCTTTGAAGACTGTCTCAGCCATTGGTGCTGCCATGACTGGATACCACAGGCTGGGTAATTTATGTCACAGTTCTGGAGCGTGAGAAGTCCACAGGCGTCAACATCTAGTAAGGAAATTCTTCATCAGAGCATGGTAGAAGGCAAAGTTAGAAGCCTCTTTTATGAAGCATTGCACTCCTTCACAGGGGAGGAACCCCCAGGACCCTTTTAAAACACTCACTTTTTTTAATTAAGAATTTTTTTCATTGATTTTACACACTAATCAAAGATCTCCCCCTTCCCCCCCCCGCCCCCCTTGCCCCCCCCCCCCCAAACTGCTCCCACCCCTCCCCCACAAGAAGGCAAGACCTCCCATGGGGAGGCACATCCAGTAGAGGCAAGTCCAAGCCCCTCCCCCTGCCTCAAGGCTGCATGAGGTGTCCCATCATAGGTCACAGGCTCCAAAGCACCCCCTCACGCACCAGGGATGCATTCTGATTCTACTGCCAGGGGTTCCCCCAAGCAGATCAAGCTACACAACTGCCTCGCCATGCAGAGGGCCTAGTCCAGGCCCATGCAGGCTCCATAGCCACTGATCCAACTTTTATGAGTCCCTACTAGTTTGGTTTGGTCATCTCTGTAGGTTTCCCCATCATGATCCTGATGTACTTGCTCATAGAATCCCTCTTCTCTCTCTTTGACTGGACTCCTGGAGCTCTGCCTGGTGTTTGGTTGTGGATCTCTGCATCTGCCTCCATCAGTCACTGGAGAAAACTTCTGTGATGACAGTTAGGGTATTCACTGATCTGATCCTTGGCGAAAGCCAGTTCAGTTCAGGCACCCTGTCCACTATTTCTAGTAGTCCAAGCTGGGGTCATCCTTGGGGATTCCTGGCAACTTCCCTAGCACTGGGTTTCTCTCTATCCCCATGATATCTCCCTCCGTCATGGTATCTCTCTCATTGCTTTCCCATTCCATCCCTGTTCCAGCTCAACCATCCCATTCCCTTATGTTCTCATTCCCTACCTCCTACCCTCCATTGCCCACTCTTCACCCCTAGATGGAGATCTCATCTATTTCCCCTTCCCAGGGTGGTCCATGCATCCCTCTTTGGATCTTCCTTGTTACCTAGCTTCTCTGGAGCTGTGGGTTGTAGTCTGGTTATCCTTTGCTTTACTTCTAGTATCCACTTATGAGTGAGTACATACCATGTTTGTCCTTCTGAGTCTGGGTTACCTCACTCAGGATGATATTTTCTAGTTCCATCCATTTGCCTGCAAATTTCATGATGTCTTTTTTTTTTTTTTTTTTAACCACCGAGTAATACTCCATTGTGTGGGTCTTGAGGAAGATTGATTCCCAGTTTTCTGAGAAACTACCACACTGATTTCCAAAGTGGCTGTACAGGTTTGCACTCCCACTAACAGTGGAGGAGTGTTCCCCTTGCTCCACATCCTCTCCAACATAAGCTGTCTGCAGTGCCTTTGAACTTAGCCATTCTGACAGGTGTAAGATGGCATCTCAGAGTCATTTTGATTTGCATCTCCCTGATGACTAAGGATGCTGAGCAATTCCTTAAATGTCTTTTGGCCATTTGAAATTCTTCCTTTGAGAATTCTTTGTTTAGCTCTGTAGCCCATTTTTTAATTGGATTGTTCACTATTTTGATGTCTAGTTTCTTGAGTTCTTTATATATTTTGGAGATTAGCCCCCTGTCAGATGTAGGGTTGGTGAAAATCTTTTCCCATTCTGTAGGCTGCAGTTTTGTCTTATTTACTGTGTCCTTTGCCTTACAGAAGCTTCTCAGTTTCAGAAGGTCCCATTTATTAATTTTTGCTCTCCGTGTCTGAAAACAATGTCTTGAGTGTCGCACGAGCAGCACATTAATCTTGGAGACACAGGGTACCGTTCACACAGCTTGACTGGTGGCAGGAGACAGTCTTAGATGGACTTGGTGCCTGTCCTCTGAAGGCCTCCTCTTCAGCTCATGTTTGCAGTGTGGATCCCTAGTCCTGCAGTTCTCAGACAAACTCTCCTTTGGCCCAGTCCACCCAGAGTCTTTCCCAAGCCTGGACATGCCTGGATACCACCTGACCTAATGTGAAGAAGTCTAGGAATGTTAGTGTGGAGGGTCAGGTCCATTCAGTGACCAGCGTGTTTGTAAACTGTGGTCCTCAAATGATGAGTTTCTGGGAATTCTTAACTAATAGTTGTAAATAACCATGACTCCACATAAAAGAACAAAGCTCTTTTGCTCTAGGATACCTGAGACTGTGCAGCCTAGCTTGAAGTACCACAGGCATCTCCACCTGTTCAGCTCAGGGATGAGCAGAGGAAGGTATAGGAGATAAGGGATCTTCAGAGAAGATAAAAGGAAAAAATTTGATAACTCAGAAGATGTTATTGAAACTTTTGTTACCCAAAGAAAATTAATGACAAACTACTTTTGTTAAGAAAAATCTGTGTTCCTTAGGTGACCAAAATCATCTAAAAACTAGATATAAAATCCTCATACTAAAACGTTAATATTCTTATTCCAAAACCAAACTTCTCTTAATTGTTGAGAAGCAAGTTTCAAACAGAAAATAAAGCAGTGATGAAGACCAACAGTGAGAAGTAGTAAGTTCTTCTCATGGTTTTATTTACAGACCTTAGGTTAACCTGGGCAGTTACTTTCAAAACAACTCTCTTATGAAAGGTATTTCTGATTTTCTAGTTTAATAAAATACAAATTTTAACTTTTTTTTTTACTTTTAGTTGAAATTTTCTTTCCTTCTGTTTTAGTTTTGTATTAAAACCTTATATTAGAGTTGAACAGATTTATTAGATGGATTTCTGAGCTATGTTAAATCCATAGTTTCCTAGTGCATTAGTGTTAGAAATTTAGGAGCTACTAGTAAACAAGTAATAAAAATCCACTAGCAGTGGACTGTATAAAGGTATTTTGGACAGAATAATAATGGCCATGCCCATGGCTCATTTTTCCATCTGGAAGTGGGTATCTGTGCTGAATAGAGAGTGAGGACGCTATGTCACTTGAGTTTTGTAAACAGAGTTTATAAAATCAGCCACTCTACCTGGCCTTGTATTCTGTAGGCATTATCAGTGTGATACACACAGAGAAGACGGGGTGACGCAAGGGAGCTTACCATTCCCCACACATCTGCTTTAGTCAGCACTCGGGTCTGAGATGTTTATTTCAGTGCTTCCACATTGGTATACATTATTTCCTTTATAACAATACACTGTTACGCATGGTCAAGTAATTTGCCTATTACTATAATACTTTAAACACACTTTTCCCGGTGTTACATTGAAACATCATTTGAAAGGTCTTGGCGCTCAGCAGCACTGTACTTGCAGGCACGACAGGTCCTGTGATCTCCAGCATGGAAAAATAAACTGTAAAATTTCAGAGGAAACCAACAACTTTAAGCTAGTGACTGCGATGCTCAGGAGTGACAGTCCCTTTGCTTTGGTGTGTCCTGATTGCACTACCTTTCCCTCTTCACTTGAGTAGTCGCTACACAGTCAGAGGCTTTGGAGGCAAATGGGATGGCCAGACCCGCCTGTCAGTGTCAGTCCCATGGCCCATCGTACCAGATGTCCCTGAAAAAGTGGCTCACCTCTCAGATGACTCTTTGCTGTTCAGATCTGTGAAGCTAAGAACCCAGCCTCCTCACACGGATCGTGTGAGCAGTCCTGTGAGACACAGCACTTATACTTTGTATGGAGGAGGCGAGAATTACTTACATCTTGATTCATCTGTCCAGCATTCATACTATAATTGCTGGCTATAAAATAGCAGACCCAGACAGGAATTGCTTCTCACTGAACCATTCTCCTGCTGCGCCTGCAGAATCCTCAGAGCCACATGTTTTCCATTCAATCATAATGGCCAGTGGGATGGAGGGAAGACAGCAGCTGTCCCTTAGGAAAGCCACACCTAGCCCTGTCCTACGGCAGCCACAGGGGCCTTCGGCCCAGAGGGCTTCCCAGAAGGACTCGAGTCCTTACAGAGTATGTAACAGCTGCAGGATTAGAGGTTAGTGAATTCTATTCTCTGGACAAAGACCAGGAGCTAGTCTTTACCAAATATTAATTTAATTGTAAATATCCCTAAACTGTAAAAAGATACAGTCCTATAAACTACTGATTCCTTCTTCAGATGGAAACATTGTGGACCTTTACCAACAGCTGTGGCAGGGTGAGTGTGTTGCCTAAAGACTGCAGGTTTTTCTTCCTGCCAGCTTTGCTGTTTGCTTACTGTTGCTGCTGTCTCTCGGGATGCTTCCCTCTGGATTCCCCTTTAACATGTTCTGTGAGTACCTGCTGCTGTTTACTGATAGACCAAACTGTCTCTTCTCCACCTGAGTATTAGCCACCTTCCTTTGTGCACACTGCTTAGAAGAAATGGGGAACATGTTCACTATCGTTCCCAGCAAGGACTCTAGTAAAACCTGAGCCCCACACAGATCTCTACGTAGGCATCAGTGTGGATGTGCTTACACACCCTACCAAAGGCCTGTGCCTAACTAGTGCTGCATCACACCAGTAGCTCACTAGCTAGAATAGCAATGCGTGGTAGTTGTTTGTATCTGTCTTCTTTCCCTATCTTATTTCAGAGTCAACAGCATTTCTTCATTCTGCATAAGCACTTAGCTCAGATTCTGGCACACAGAGTGAGTGAAAAAAATAATAAACAAAAAATGGGAGGCTATGACTGTTCCTAGCTGTGGTGGAGGAGAAAGCTTATTATAGGTAAGAGGGAGAGCTGAGCAGGGACAGAGACATTTGGGAGAACTGTAGTGAACTTGGCCAGTCTGAGCTGGGTCATGGGAGGAGAGGGGGAGGGAGAGCAAGAGATGAGCCACCAACCAAGAGGGTCAAAAACCACTCTGCCTGCACACACATAGATACACCACACACACACACACACACACACACACACACACACACACACACACAC
>CABHPQ010162946.1:0-26203 GCA_902168405.1 Peromyscus aztecus | reverse complement strand
TGTGTGTGTGTGTGTGTGAGAGAGAGAGAGAGAGAGGGGGGGGGTGAAGTATGTGGGAATGTGTGTGGGAATGTGTGTGTGAGAGTGTGTGTGTGTGTGTGTGTGTGTGTGTGTGTGTGTGTGTGTGTATTGCTAGAGACTGAACCCTAGGCCCTGGAGTATGCTCAGTGAGTGCTCTACCACTGAGTTACATCTTTAGTTCTGTTGAATTCTTTAAACTAATGATCATATGAAGACATTTTGGCTAAAGTGGGTGAAAGTTTCAAGTTTCTAGGTGTTAGAGATGTTTGTAAAATGAATTTGAACATTTTTTTAAATGATCACCCCCAAAAAAGCAAAATCAGGGGCATTTAGCACTTGGGCCAAAGCCAAGCACAGTGGCTCATTCTTAGAATCCTAGCTCATACAAGGTTGAGGTGGGAAATTTGTCCAATTTTAAGGCCATTTGGGCCATCTATTGAGTTCCAGGACACCCTGGACTACGGTATGAAACCATACCTCAAAAACAGACAATCAAACAAAACACAAAAAAACCCAGAAGAGTCCTTAGATAGCTTGATCACACATTTATTTATAACTTTTCATTCATTCTTGTCCAAGGCAAGTCCAGTGTTTTCTAGCATAACTGCACCTGGAGTGCAGGTCTACTGTCTCACAGATGTAGAGATACCTGTCTGCCTGTGTGTGATCTCATGTGTGACTGTTCCTTTACAGATGATGCAGTCTCTCAAGGCACTGATTGAAAATGCAGATGCTGTGTATGAAAAGATTGTGCATTGCCAGAAGGCAGGTGAGTGAGTTTCTTTAAAACAAAAGTAACGCCATCATCGGCTTTCCTCACAATTATGTCCTTGCTTTGATACTCTGTCAAGAAAAGAAATGAGAAGTATTTTTCCATGGCTAAACACTGATTCATTGGTTCCCAACCCCAGATAATGGATTCACCTGGAGAGAGCTTTCAGAATATATCAACATTGATTGGACGTGTTGGTTAGGAGGCTCCTAACTACTAAACCCTGCGGATGATCTGAGCATGACGGCTCATGTGTAATCCCAGCACTGGGGACTCTACGCAGGAGGGTGCTGAGTTTAAGACCAATCTGGGCTACATAGTGAAGCCTTCTAAAACTCAAACATCTCTAGGCATTTCTAACATGCAGCTGTGACTGAGAGCCTGTATTGATCTCTCCAAAGTTCTGTGTTTGCTGCCAAACCTCCTGCCAGCTGCCTGTGCGTTTCCAAGGTGCTGAGAGGGGTTGGAGCAAAGAACAGTTCTTAGAAAGGACAGGCCCCCTTCCAGCTGCTCAGTGTACTGCATTTTCAGGTGTTGATAGATCACCACACTGCGCTATAGAACTCTGTATGTGTGGACAGCCTCATAGACAGTGGGGTTATGTTGCCATGGACGTCTCATAAACTTAAAATGCCGTATAGTGAAAATGCACTGAACTCGCCACCCTGCTGAGCTGCGTGGCTTAGAAGCCCAGGGCACTGCAGAGCATAAACTGTTGCCCCACGAACACGTGGCTGCGGCTACGACTTCCTGTTGCTGCCTAGTCTTGTGAGAGAATAACGTCGAAACTTTAACTATATATTCTTTCCACTTCACCTCCACGATAAGGTTTAAAAAGTCACAAGTTTGAGCCCTCATAAATCAGGGACCATCTGTAGATATCTGTAGCAGTAATACTTTTAAAGTGTCTTACATTGTGATAAAAATACAGTGTTTTCAGTTCTCCAATTTCAGGTATCAGATTGGAAGGTTCTAACATGAAGCTATTGCCAGTTTTAAATAAGGCTGACCTTGCTTTCTAGGGTGTCTTTAAAAATAAAGAGAGTTTATAATTGCTGGGCTTTTTAAAAGTCACTTTTTTCAGAAATGAATTAAAGTAGATTGAAAATAAAAGCATATGTGAAAATTTTTGGTATTTATTGGATGAATATTCATATTTGTGACTAATCAGCAAACTCCCAAATCCACATTTTTTTTTTTTTTGGTCAGTAAAATACTGTTAGCAAAATGTTTTTATTTCTAGTTCTTTCCAAGCTAGTTTTCCCTACAGTGTCCATCCAAATGCCATTTTGGCATGTCAGTGTCCTACAGAGAATCATGCAT
The DNA here is from genome assembly GCA_902168405.1 of Peromyscus aztecus. Classification (NCBI taxonomy): domain Eukaryota; kingdom Metazoa; phylum Chordata; class Mammalia; order Rodentia; family Cricetidae; genus Peromyscus; species Peromyscus aztecus. The sequence goes on along the minus strand of CABHPQ010162946.1, from coordinate 24,087 downwards.
TAAATTAGGTGTGGATGCAGATCTGATCTCCTACTTCCAAATGAGGCCATCAACCAAGGCTCCCACTATTTTGCCAATATTATATAAGATTCATCATATACCATCTGCTCCTACATTTAATAAGTATGTTTTGAACTTCTATATGCATAAGACTCTCGGTAGCTCTTACATACCAAAATGTGAAAAGTACGTGAGTCTAGTTTTATCCCTCTAGCATCTTCAAATCTTGCAGAAGATATGAAAATGGTCAGAATGTTGGATACTTAGAGCAGGGTTCTTGACCTTCCTAGTGCTGTGACCTTTAGAACAGTTCCTCGTGTTGTGGGGACTCCCACATAAAATTATTCCTTTGCTACTTCCTAACTGTAATATTTTTTGGAGGTAGCGGTTTGCCAAAGGGGTTGTGACTCACAGGTTGGACCACTGCCTTGGAGTGTTAGTCAGTACTCCAGCTCACTGATGAGGAGATGCAGAGACACTGGTAGGAGGGGCCACTGAGCTGACAGGCCTGACCGCTGCATGGGAGAATCTGAAAAGGCAGAATCACTGGGGCTGTTGGCCCATGAAAGCAGTGAAAGAGGAAGGGAAGCGTCCTGTCATACTGCGGCTGCCCTTCCCCTGCCTTTCCCTGCGAGCTCTACCTCATCACATTCTCAACCCTCCAGTAAGACTCTCCATCGTCCTCTGCCAGCTCTGAAATTGCCCATTGTTTCTGAAGACCTTTCATGATCCTGGGCCTATGTTACTACAGTGTGCCGTTCAGGCCTCCAGTCCACCCACTCCAACCGTTGGCAGAACTTCAGGTGTGCATTTTATTAGTGTATTCCATCTTCTAAGTGGGACAGCTTCCTACAACACCAAGATTGTACATTGTCACACTCTGTATCTTGCCCGAGACGTGTTCTAACATCCTGTGAGGAGTGCTGGCTTGAATGTTTATTAAGTATTCTGTCAAACACATGTATGAGTAGTTTGAATTTTGTGGAAAAAAGAACTATTTATTAATTCACCTCTTTGTGTCATTTTTTTTGCAAATTCACTGGTTTATGAAATTTGATAACTTCTTCTATAATAGGATTGTGGTGTTCAGCTTGATTTTGATAAGGAAATGTGTGCTGCACTTAGCAGAGTGTTGTATAGCAGGGGTTATTCTGATGAGAGGTGGAGGGTGACCACTGTGTTAGGCTCCAGGTTAGCCCTGGGCATAAAGCTACTAAGAGGCAAACCAAAATTACCTGTTGGTTGCCACCTACACAGGAACCCTTAGAGCTCTGGTCTTTCATTTTTCATGTTATAGTTATTGTAAGGACATATAGTCATTGGTCATATGAAGAATTGCTAATTTGTATTGAGTTCAAAAGACCTCAGTGTAAGATTTTACTCTAGAAGTAATTATTACTCTTCTTGCAGAACTTCAGTCTTGCAAAGGATGGTACAGGTCACCAAAATGTCATAAGAAAGAACTGAGAAGTATTTCTAGCTTTTAAACACAAATTTATATTCTTATTAGATAACATTTCATTTAAACAATTCAGTGGAAATAACAATTCTAGCCAGCATCCATCCCAGTCACTTTTTAAAAAATGCTCCTAGGCTTGAATTCCTTGAGCTGTAATAGATTTTGAGGGAAAGGAATGATGTATCATTGATGTTAAGTGGAGAGAGTTGGGCAGGCGAGGTTTACTCCCTTGTGAAGACCTGCAACTATGAAGGGCTGGCAGTCTGGCCTCGGGGGATGACGGAGCCTTAAGGGCAGGTGTACAAGCCATTGGAACAGCACTGATGGGTGGCAAGGCTTCTCTAGTTTATTCTTTCAGGAGAAGCTGGTGGCAGAGAGAATTGAGGGGTAAGGAAGATTTTAATAAGAAAACGCTGTTCATGGGAGTATGAAGGATGCAGTAAAGAGGAAGATGTTAAAATACACACACTTAAAAAACAAAAGACAGGCAGAGTTAAGAAACGGAAACTATGAAATGAGGAGGAATGGAACCCTTGATCTTAGGAAGTGAGCAGACCCTTTTCTGAGACAAAAGCAATGTGACTTTTAGAGAAAGAATAAGACCTGGAGAAGGGCATTCTGTTCTGGAGGTGCACAGATACACACTGCCACAGAGACGGCTTGGGGGAGCAGGTGGAAGAGGGAGCTAGGGATAGGGGCAAATGTGCGCGCGCGCGTGTGAGCGTGTGTGTGTGTGTGTGTGTGTGTGTGTGTGTATGCAGGTCTCGGCAGTGCCACCTGAAGAATCTGGTTACAAACTGGATCCTGCAAGGTGATACAGGAGGCAGTGTCTGAGCACCATAGGAATAAGACCAAGGAGTGATGAGGACAGACTCTTCAGGGATAGTGTGTGCAACTTAACACACCCTTTCTCAAGGAAGTGGTAAGGAACGCATGTGGGACAGCTGAGCAGGAACCTGCAGAGGAAGAAGTATCATAAAAAAATATTTTTAAAACATTTATAAACACTGATAAAATCTGCTAAATTCTTCTAGAAAAAAATCTTTCCTACTCATCTCTATTTTTTTTTTCTCCTCCAATGTCCAAAGCCATAGATAGCCTCGCTTTGGCCTGTGGGTTTTCTTCTCATCATTGGATTGACTTGCTTCTTGAAGGTCAGGAAAATGAACTAGAAGGAAACACATGTTTTTATCAGGTAGTTTTAAGTGGAAAATTGTCTCTGGAGGAGACTAAATCAATTATATACTTCCTGTTAAAGAATTAACACCTTTGTTTAATCCATTCCCTCTTGAAACCTCAGTAAAATGACCACAGGGCTTTTTTTTTTTTTTTTTTTAAGGCAAAAATCCATAAAGACAAAGAGAACAGGAACAGCAAAATTCCAGGAACTAAGATCGGCCCCCAAGTGGCAGTGGTCAGATGGGTGACGCTCGCTCACCTGCTGCCCCGGGAAAGCGTGGAAGCGGGCACAGTGGCCGTGGGAGCAGGTGGGGTCTAACAAGCAATTTCATTCACGCTGTTGGAGGTGTAGATGCCCAGCCTCCGCATGCGGAAGCTCCCAGGGGCTCCCACGCAGGTCCTAGGAGTGGCATTTCTGAATGAAGAGTATAAGGCAATCCTCCAGACAGTGAAAGCTTTTGTTGCTGTTCTCTTACCTGGTTCATGAGACTTCTTCCATATTGGGTCCTGCGTAGCTGTGCTATCTTAAATATGTTTTTCAAAATCTTATTTTGAAGTTTTATGCTGATGACTGAGTCATCTTAAGGCACATCTGTAGCAAGGCTATGATTTAATACAGTGATTTTTTTTTCCAAAGTCTCAAGTTTGGAGACCCTATTACCTGTGCACCCATATCTCACTTGCTGTGTGTTCATGACCTTTCCTCTTTGGTGAATGTTAATAATTTCATTGTATCTCCTTTTATTCAGCTCTCATTTCCTACTGCTCATTCACACCAGGTTTCCAAGCTCCCATTTGTATACTACTGTTATTCTGTCTCTGTTTGCTGTTTCTAGTCTGCTGAGCAGTTGACATCTACCCTGTGGCCAACCTGGATAGATTTGTCTCACCTAAAGCAGGGGAGGCTCCAGCACTCTTCTGTGTGGGGAGGGTAAGCAGAGTGTAGACAGACCTACTACCTGGTGTGAATTTCAGGCAGAGGCCTCCCTTGGAGCCCACTGTGTTCCTGGGAGCCGCAGTCACCATCATCACATGATTCTCTCACGTTTTTGTTTAGCCTAGCACAGAAAACTGCAAGTCACAGGAGATTCCTGCTGACAGCAGGTCGCTAGTGTTCTGTCTAGAAAGATTTGCACAAGGAAACCCAGGAGGCTCTGACCTTTGCTCTCTGGCATCTGAGTGTTTCTCTGTTACAGAAGTAACACCTGCCTGGGAGGTGTCCTCGTGCGTGCGCTCTTTGCAGTGGCTAGGTCTGTACTTCAGTCGCTTGAGCCTTTCTCGGCCTCACTTCATCTTTTGGTGGCATGCAATTCCTTGACTGCAGCTTAGGTGCAATGACCTAAGATTAACTGCATGAGCAGTGTTTTAGAATGACTTAAGTTCAGCTACTTAAAAAGATTAACAGATTTTATAACAGTCATTTCATAGAACATTACAGGATATGTAAATTACAGCACATCTGCATGAGTCTTGAGGAAAAGGGAATGGTTTCTTAACTCTTTACCTAACTCTGAAGGTGAAGTGCAGGCCTTTGATGATAGGGCCCTAGGAGGCTGTCAAACATTCGGACCTCCTTGGAAAACCTAATATGTGTCTCCATCTCTGAAATGAGGTAAATGACCGTCGTGATGTCAAGGTAGCCTTTCTCTTACAGAAAGGGTCAACAGACCCTTTCCGAGACACGTACCAATTGAGTAGTAAAAATCAGGGAAAGCTCTGGGAAGCCAAGAGGTAGCAAGGCCCCTGGCATTCCTCACTCTCTTTCCTCCCTTTGTCACTGATAAGTGGGTATAGGGGAAGGATCACAAAGGTGACAGTTCATTCACAGCCCAAAGTTAGCACGCAGCTGCTGCTCTTCCTTTGTGAACACAGTCTCTGAACACATCCTTTCCATCTAAGTAGCCACTTGATGGTTTCCACGGCTGCTGAAGGTGGGTCAGGTGTAGTCCTCCGTCACTTGTAGCTCTGCTGCTTGGATAAAGAACTTATCAAGTGCCATAATTTAAGTACACAGGCAAGTCACTGTTTCTCACACAAATGCTAGAATATTTTGAAAAGTCACATATACCCTAATAGGAATCATCAGATCTAAGATAAATTAGCCTAGATGATTTCTGAGGATTTTTCAGCTCTCAAATGCAAATCCTTATAATGAAATCATTACAGTATAATATAATATCGTGTGATATAATGTAATATAACATAATGTAACAGCAGAATACATCATACCACAACATAATATAAAAAGGATCATAACTGCTGAAGGAGTGGGACATTTCAAGTGAGCAAAATTTAGAGGGCTTCATCATGAAGCAGAGCTCGGGGCAGAAGTCAGACCTGTGTAAGACAGGCTGTCATCCAAACGGAGGAGCTACTGGGATGGGAAAACCCTCGTACAAAGAAGGGCTGGAAGAAGTGCAGGAAGTCCTGGGACATGATCAAGTCTCTGATTCAGACTGATACCTTCACCCTTTTGATGCTGAGTTTTGTCAACTTGACACAATCCAGAATCACTTGGGAGTGCGTCTGCATCAGGCTGGCCTGTGGGCATGTTTCTTAGGAATTGTCTTTATTCCACATTAATTTGTGTGAGATCACCCATTATGGGCGGCACCATTCCCTGGGTCTGAGTCCTGAATTGTACAAGAGTGAAGAAAGCCAGATGGGCACTAGGCACACGTGCATTTCTTTCTCTCTGCTCGTGGCTGGAGATGTGGTGGGACTGGCTGCTTCAGGCTCCCGTGACTCCCTTGCAGTGATACACTGTAACCTGGAACTGGGAGCCACGTGAATCCTTTCTCCCTACGCTGCTTTGCCACCGTGTTTTATCACAGCAGAAGAAAGGAGGCGAGGGCAGTTCTGAAAGCTTAGCCGCATCCTGCCCTCGCTCATTACCTCCTAGCATACCTTGTGATTACTTGTGTTCACAGACAGTGTCTGTTTTCTTTCATCTAAGGTACAATCTCAGGCTTAGGCATCTCTTTATTCATCGCACACTTCAGACACCAGGAACGGTGCCTGGGAGAGCTTGCACAGAGCAGCAAACCTCTCTGCCATCATGTGACAGATGAGACTGGGATCCAGGCACAGGGCTTTCTACTGAACTCTTAAGTCAGCAATTGTGGTCATTAGACACATTGAACAATTTCTGTGTGGCCCAAACTAACAATCTGAAGGTTGGGCTGGTAGTATTTACTAATAAATTGCTTATGGGTAGTAGGATAAAAGGATGAGTGTGACTTGAGCTCTTTGCCCCATCCTTGAGAGATGGAACTGCTGTTTACCACTGTAGGAGACCTGAGCAGATGTGAGTGTGAGAGGAGAAAGATCGGGGCTTGTTTGGGGTTAAGTTAAATGTGACTTGCCTTGCTGACTTCCCAGTGTAGGGTTGAGAAGTCTAGACTGGAGGTAATGAATTAGGAAACCATAAATACAAACATGACTGTGGGTTGAAACTGTGGATACCTGGCCCTCCGGGGCTTCTATGTCAGGATGCTTCTGTACAGAATCAGTACAGGCCCTTGAGGTGCAGCAGCCTGAGGGTCCACGTGAGAGTGCTGAGCCACAGAAGGGATGAGGCAGCCATCCGGAAGGGATGCTGGCTGCCCTCGCGCCATCAGATCCAGCTGAAGAGCCCTCAGCACCCTCCAGTGCACCTTGTGAGGGTGACAGGAAAACTGGTGACTGTCGCATGTGTAAGTTGGGTTCAGAGTTAGGAAAGCCATATGGGAAATTTCAGAATTGCAAATTGTATATATTTTGAGTCAGCAGTTCTGTTTTTTAGAGTCTTTATACAGATATGATTATATACTTGGCAAAGTTTTCTTTCTAATCTTGAGAACAATCTAAATATCCAACAAGAAGGCCCTGCTAAGGTGCATTATACATCTATATAATGAACATTAGATACCATATGTATGTGTGTGCATATATGTATATATATGCTTATTCACATACTATACATATATATGTAAAAATACATGTTGTTTACGTTATTTATTTTGTAAGATGAGATAGAACAGCCTATGGCTGTGGTCCCTCCTCTCTGGAAGGGTTCCTCAGAGGTAACAGCTCTGCTGGAGAGGGACTTGAAAATTGATAGATGGAGAAAGGAAAAGACACTTTCTGTGTATTGATTTGTAGGTTTATGCTTTTTAACTTATTGAACCATATTATGTGTCCAGAAGTAAATACAATGTAAGAGAATTGCAGACAGGCATGATGGGGTGGGCTCTACATGGTGTGGTTATTTATGTTTATATATGTGTGTGTATACACATATACATATATACACTCTGTTTTAGAACAAACCTGGGGTTTGCTAATTCTAGGGAAGTATTCCATGCCCTCACCAAAGGTGGGGGTGGGGGTGGTAGGAGCAAGCCTCATCTGGTAAGGAGTCTCTCTTACTCCCTGAGTCTCTCTGTGACAGCACAGGAGGAGTATCTTGCTGAACTTAGTGCTTCTTCTGTTAACCGAGTGAATCACATGTGTGTGCATGGCAGTTAAATTCCACGAAGCATAAGTTATGCAACTCCACTCACCTAGATTTACCCAGATGGGAAATGCTGGCGGAGTGGGAGAGTTCATGGAATCCATTCACAAATGGCACTGCTGTGACTGGCATCGCGGGGATCTTGTCACCCATCTGGTTCAGGGCTATATTTAAGAGACCTGGCTTATCTGTTCTGGCTCATGTGGAATGAGATTTAACAGTTCAAAATCCATCTTAAAATAATTTGGCTTTTGTTAACGCCAAGATTGTTTTGGAAAGATGGCCAAGAACAGGAGACGAGGACTGGTGCTGCTGGGAAGTAACTAGTGTTTTCACACCTCACAGGACGCAGATGAGATGCCCCTGTGCTCACGGCACGCTCACAGCAGACCTCACCCTGCACGGGGCAGAGCCCTTGACCAAGGCTGTCTTTATAAATGTGCTATGTGTCAGTTAGTTGAAGACGATGATCTGAGGGCCCCATTTGCTCTCAGGCAGTGGGGTGCTGTGCTGCAGCACTTTTAATACTGCGGATGGGTTGACTTCTCCTTGGGTCCTAAATGTCCTGTCTTATAGATTCCATCTTCTAGGAAATAGCCCACTTTACCTAATTTGGAAAATTGGAAATAAATTAAAAATATGCCATCTAGTTAAGTTTTGAGACCATTTAAAAATTTGTACTCTTTGATTTCCATCTTTTGAAACACACACAGATGCTCTTGTGTAGATTTTGTTGATAAGAGAAATCTTTAGGACAGACAGCAAAGTAAATTTTCAGCTGAGAAATAATTGTTAGTGTGGTTATAGCATTTTCTATCAGCAATTAATTGAATCCACAGATATAGAACCCGTGGAAGCAAAAGCCTACTATACTTAATTTAGTAACTTCAAAACCACTTACATAGTTTAAAAGGCAAAATACAACTAATCTTTAAGTACGTCATTTTAAGATCAATGTATCTCATGAGTGTGTTTCGAAGTTTGGCCACAATGTTATATACTGTATCTAATCTCTTATATTTCAAATTTATAGAAGAAACTATAACCACTATATTTATATTGTTTTATATTTGATTAGGAAAAATGGCTCTACTTTTAGTGGGATGAGGAGACGATACTCTGCTTCTGACTTGGCCCATCTGCTTTCACAGCAAGAGTTGCTTCTTTGTGTTTTTATTAAATATATATGCACTTATATGTGTGTTCAATGTGTTTTATACTTAGGATTGATTAAGGTTTTACTTATAGTATTATTTGTGATGAGAAGTATAAACAATAGAAATTAAAATTTCTCTTCAGTATACTCTAGAATAATGTGTACTTTAATATTCTGAGTTTGTTTAATTAGATCATTTGAAAATTGTACAGCCATTTATTACTTTTGACTAAACCTGACAGTCTACCAATGTTACCTTGACTTTTGTTATTAAGTGTGAAGCTCCTGAAACTTCCCCTTAAAGTGTTTAAATTATACAGTATTTTGAAGTAATACCCAGATAGTTATGTGAAACAAATACCTGTATATATCAAAATCTGAGCTGTTTAGATTGGAAGGAAATGACATGTAGAGAAACAATAACCGGTCTGTGGAGTTACTTAGTAAAGTGTTTGCTGTGTGCCATGTTAGCCTGAGTGTGGGTCTCCAGAACCCGTTTCAAAGGTGGTGTGGTAGGCTTTATAATCCAGCTGCTGGGGATGAGGCAGAGACATGCAAAGTTCCCTGGTTAGTCAGTGTAGCCAGTGTGTGAGTTCCAGGTTCAGTAAGAGACTTTATTCAAGAAATTAGGTGGAGAGTGGCTGAAGAAAGACACAATCTCAACCGCTGGTCTCCACATGCAGGTGCACATGCACTTGCACATACATGTGCACATATCCACATGAACATGTCCGTATACTCCACACACACTTGAAAAACACTTTTTTCCAACATAATATTTTTATTGATTATTTGGGAATTTCATATAATGTACCCCAGCCACACTCATTTCCTAGCCCTTCTAGGTCCACTCCCTGACTCTGGTGACCCCACCCCCACCCCAAGGAAAAAGAAAAGGAAGGAAGGAAGTACACCTAGTCCAATTGTGTTGCCCATATACTCACTGGCGCATGGTCAAACTCCCAGTGGCAAGTCCATTATAGAAAACTGAATCCTTCCCCACCTTCACCCCTGCCAGAAGCCACCAAATGTGAAGAGCTACAGTGTTTCGTTATATAAAGGTCTGATTGATATACTTTCATGTGAACATACAAGTTTTTAAAATGTAACTCTACAGCTATAAACGAAAAGTTAAATACCTTGTGTAGTACAGACTGATGGCCTAACATGGTTCTTTCTCATATGGCCAGCCGATGGATTCCATCCCTTGAAGATCAGAGCTGAACTAAACTGAGACATCACCTACCCAGGGGTTTCCATTCGTCCTGTCCTTAGTTCTCAGTGGAACCACCATTTAGGCAGAGTTTCTCCTTGGGTAATATGCCAGAAGTAAAATGACATTCTGTTCTTTCCTAACAGCAGGCTATGGAGCCAGAGGAATCTCCCTGTAGGGTTTAGAGGCACAGAACAACCAAGGCTTAAAAACAGTCTGTGGTGGTATTGTGTTCCCTGAAATATTGTGCACCCTAATAAACTTATCTGGGGTCAGAGAACAGAACAGCCACAATATTAAACATAGAGGATAGGCAGTGGTAGCACATGCCTTTAATCCTCGCATTCCAGAGGCAGAGATCTACCTGGATCTCTGTGTGTTCAAGGATACAGCCAAGCATGGTGACTCACGCCTTTAATCCCAGGGAGTGATGGCAGAAAGCAGAAAGGTATATTAAGGTGTGAAGACCAGAAGCTAGAAGCATTTGGCTGGTTAAGCTTTTAGGCTTTGAGCAGCACAGTTCAGCTGAGATTCATTCTGGATGAGGACTCAGAGGCTTCCAGTCTGAGGAAACAGGATCAGCTGAGGAACTGGCAAGGTGAGGAAGCTGTGGCTTGTTCTGCTTCTCTGATCTTCCAGCATTCACCCCAATATCTGGCTCTGAGTTTGTTTATATTAAGACCTTTTAAGATTCGTGCTACAACAGTCTTTTTTTTTTAATTGAAAGATCAACCATCTTGTTGGAGAGATGGTCAGTGGTTAAAGAGCTACTGCTATTCTTCCAGAGGACTTCAGTTTGTTTCCCAGGTTCTGCCTGTAACTCCAGTTCCAGGAGCACCCAATGCCTTGTCCTCTTCAGACACTTGAGCTTACATGTACATAAACACACACACACACACACACACACACACACACACACACACACCACCCCATTGCACTCGCTTTTCCCTTTCACAGGACCATGTTCCTATTTGGTAAAGACATATATTGATTGTAGCTTCTTATCGCAGAATGAACTGTAACCTCTAACTATATAGTGGTAATATGTTGAAGAACCCTGGTCTCTGTCTGTGTGTAGGACAAGGACTAAGTCGGGTATTGTTCCTCAGGCACCATTCCCTTTTTTGTCATTAGACAGGGACTCCCATTGCCTGGGCTCATGAAATAGACCAGGTTGGCTTGCTAGCATGGCCCAAGGATCCCCCTGTCCACCAGCCCTTCCCTCCCCAGTGTTGGGATTACAGACAGGTGCCACCCATCACACCTGACTTTTCTACATGGATTCTGGGGACCAGACTGAGTCCTTGTGCTTTCCTGACCACACCATCTGCTCTGCCCTCTTCTGCCTCTTTAGTAGGTGCTCTATGGTGTGCTTTTCCTGTAAAGAAAACATGGCCTAACTTGTGCTTTCAGTCATGTGTGTCATTTAGTTTAAACCAAACTAGTGTTTGGGACACTGACTAATAGGAAAACATAATTATTTTTGTCAACAGTTACTCCAAGATAATGTGACAAGTTATATATGGCTCTAAAATGTACAAAATTATGACAGATGTATTCTGGAAGAGTTGTTTGGAAGCTAAAAAGATACAAGGAAATAGACCTTCTTCCTGAGAGAAACAGAGCTGTGTCCCATTCCCCCGTTATTGTTGACCTGGTTTCCACTTCTGAACTTGAAGATTCCATCTGCAGCAGGATGCTTACACTGTCTGCATACAGTGACGGCAGCAGTGGTAGTGACGATCTCTGCTGTTCTCTACACTGTGTTCTCGAGAACACCAAGACTCCTTAGGCTTACACACAGGATTTACAAGTTCTCAATACTGATTTTGCAGATGATTATCACAGAAGTAGTTTTCTCAGGTTAAACAAAATTCCAGTTATTTTCAAACTATCTGTGTTTTCTTATCTCTAATCCTATGAAGAATACTTGAGCTTTTAGGCTGGAAGGCCCCCGTTTCAGTTCCTAACTCCGCAGATGAGGAGACAGGCCCTACAGTCTTTTTCCTGTGCATCTTTCCCCACTGGTGACAGCTCAGCTGTTTCTGGTCTTCTTCTTATCCCAGAAGAAGCTACTTTGGGTAGTTCTTCATCTTTCTGTCCTGTTAAGGTCTGTAAAGACTCTACTAAACAGGCCTTATTAAGAACCTGTGTGGGTACTACCACTGTGCCACAGTTGAGGGACTGTCACCAAACACCCGCAATCCAGACCCCCAGGAAAAGACAGAGTAGTAATTGATGAGCATGTATGAGCACAGAGGGGTGCTTTCATGCCAGTGGGTTCCTAGCATAGCTAATAGGAGGGGGAGAGGAAGAACCACCCTCCACCAGCTGACTGAAGAGCAGCCAGCAAAGTAGCCAAGTCTTGTTTCTGGACAGAATGATGTAAACTGAGAGGCCCTGGGGCCAGCCTGCCAGCATCATCACCTGAGCTGTGTGCTGCCTGCTCCCTGCCTGTGTCCCAGGCTTGGATGGCCTGCTGTCTGCCGATGAGAGGCGCTCAGCACATGGCCTTACTCCTCAGAGCTTCACATGGGAGGAGTTGACCAGTTCTCTTGTTTTGTATGACTACTTAAGTAAAATGACAGGCTGTTCTTTCTCAGAGTGGTGGTTTGAAAGAAAATGGCCCCCAAAGGGAGTAGAACTACTAGGAGGTGTGGTCTTGTTAGAGGAAGTGTGTCACTGTGGAGGCAGGCTTTGAGGGCTCATATCAATGCTCAAGCTAGGCCCAGTGAGACAGTTCATTTCCTGTTGCCTGCAAGTCAAGATGTAGGACACTTGGCTGCTTCTCCAGCACCATGTCTGTCTGCATGCCACCATGTCACACCATGATGATAATGGACTAAACCTCTGAAACTATAAGCCACCCCAGTTAAATATTTTTCCTTTATAAGAGTTGCCATGGTCATAGTTTTTCTTCGAAGCAATAAAAACCCAAACTAAGGCACTTAGGTTTTCATAAATGTAAATTTGTCTGATAAATTTTAATTTATTTTATAAGACTAAAATAATTTTAAATAACCTACTATTGCAATTTATCTTACTAAGTTTTACATTGTGGCATATGGGCTTTCTTATCTTCCATATGGCATGCTTCCCAGTACAAAAATCCTGCGTTGGTATTACACCTACACGTGTTTTGACTGTGATTTCAAACAAAGTCATTGTTGTATATTCTGTGTCACCATTTTAATGCTGTGGCCACCTTGGCTATATGATACCTAAGAACTTTGCCATCGTCTTCCTTAGCAAAATTATGAATAGTTATGCTAATTGCTTAAATACAAGTTTCTGTTCCCAGTTTGCTGTGCATGCATCTACAAATATGACTGTTTTTGCAAAGTAGTTGGCATATTTAAGTAATGAGGTAGAATCTAGCATGACATGTAATCATGCTTACTGGTGATATGTAATCAATAAATGTTATTTGCTGACCATATAATATTTCATTTCAACAATCAAGAATTAATTCTCATTATCCCACATAGTGAGATCTTTTGTCTTTAATATTATAGATAATTGACTGCTAATTAACAGAAGCAGGAAAGGGCTCTAAAAACAACCACATGGCAAATAGTTCCCTTTTTCTTCTTGAAGTAAATGTTCCTCATTAAATTTCATGTTATGACTGCACCCATCCCAAATTCCTAAACCATAATCTTCCAGAGGCAGAAAGTCTACATTTTAGGTGCATTGTGGGTGATGAGGTTTGAGATTGTCCCCCTAGTCCTTGGGCTCTTCGGTGAGGTCTGTCCCTATCCTCCTCTGACAAGCTGTCAAAGCCCCACAGTCATAGGCACATGTTCTGTAAAGTCCTGAGTGACTACACCTGCTGCCCTCTGCCTGGTCACCAGCCACAGGCTCCTCCCCACCACTTCTTCCTCCCTGTGCCCTTTCACTTCCCTCTGATCAAACAACGGAGACTTTTAAAACAGATCTGCGGCAGGCTGTGGGACTTAGTCTTAATGTTTTTGTTTCTCTGATTTCTACCCACCACTGTAGAACTTGCTCCATCCTTAAACAGAATTATGTTTTACAAAAGGAGAAGGGGCCCTGTTTTTAAGTTTCTTAATAAGACAGGATGTTTTTCATTAGGTTAGTTCTTTGCTGTAAATATTTGAAAACAGGAATGTGGTTATTAACATCTAACCAAAACAAGTCCTTTATGTCTCCTATGGAACAATGATCTTGGACTTGCTAGAGTAATTCCTGGTAAGTTATTGCCAACGTGTGTGTGTGCTGTGTGTGTATGTGCATGTGTGTTATGTGTGCGTGTGTGTGTGTGTACGTGTGTTGTGTGTGTGCATGTGTTTTGTGTGTGTATGCATGTGTGTACATGTGTGTGTACATGTTCATGTAGACATGTACATATATGAATGTGCATATGTATGGAGGACAGAAGTCACCCCCAGTTCCTTAGCCACCATTCACTTTTTTTTTGAGACAGTGTCAATTACTTGTTTAGAGCTCATCAATTAGACAAGTCTAACTTGCCAGCTAGTCTCAGGGATCCCCCTGTCTCCACTCACCAGGCACAGGATCACAAACACACACCATCACACCTGACTTTTGCACACGTTCTGGAGATCACACTTGGGTCATTTGCTTGCACCCAATGTGAAGAGACACCATGACAACAGCAACTCTTATGAAGGAAAACATTTAATTGAGGTGACAGCTTACAGTTCAGAGGTTCAATCCATTATCATCGTGGTGGGGAGCATGGTGGCATGTAGGCAGATGTGGTGCTGGCTGCATCTTGATCAGAAGGCAACAGGAAGTAGACTGTGACACTGGGAGTAGCTTGAGCATAGGAGACCTCAAAGCCCACTCCCACAGTGACAAACTTCCTCCAAGACCACAACTACCCCATCAAGGCCACACCTCCTAATAGTGCCACTCTCTTTGGGGGCCATTTTCTTTCAAATCACTTCCTGGCCTCCAAAGGCTTGTAGCCATATCATAATGCAAAAATGCATTCAGTCCAACTTCAGAAGTCCCCATAGTCTATAACAGTCTCAAACTTATTTAAAAGTCTAAAGTTCAAAGTCTCTTCCAAAATTCATGCAATCTCCTAACTGTAAAGTCAAAATAAAAAAGCAGATCACATACTTCCAACATATAATGGCATAGGATATGCATTATCATTCCAAAACATAGGGAAGGGATAGCGAGGAAATACTGGACCAAAGCAAGACCAAAAACCAACTGGGCGAACTCCAAACTCTGCATCTCCATGTCTGATGTATAAACACTCTTCAGATCTCCAATTCCTTTCAGCTTTGTTGACTACAACACACTTCTCTCTCTTAAGCTGGTTCCACACCCAGTTAGCAACTCTCTTAGGCAAGTATCCCATGACTCTGGCATCTCCAACAACTTGGGTTCTCCAAGACAATCAAGGTTTCAATTTTACAGCTTCATGCAGTGGTCTCTCTAGGCTTCCATTCAGGGACACCCTTCCCACATTCCTGGCTTCAAAGGCTTTCCTTAGACATGGAGGCAAATTCCATAGCCTGTTTCTTCTGTCCTTAACTCTAAACCCAGAACCACGTGGCTGAAGCTACCAAGTTCTGCTGCTTGTTGGGGCTGGAACATGACCCCCTTGTTCAATTACATCTTCACCAACTTTCTGTTTTCCATGGTTTCCTTTGTTGCCTAAGCTTGACTGTTCTTGAATTTGTTCTGTAGACCAGACTGGCCTTAAACTCAGAAATCTGCCAGCCTCTGTCTTCTGAATGCTAGGATTAAAGGTGTGCCCCACTACACCTGCATCTAAGGTTTTCTTTAATTCCTTTTCACAAGTTGGAAATTCAGCTGGGTGGAATCTTCCCCTCAGGTCATCATTCCCTTTATTCCATTTCTTAATCTTTTTATCTCCTTGAGCACAGGACTTAGCTCCATTCTACTTCCTGCTCCTTTTCTACTCAAATTTACATTTTGTAATTACCCTGATCAGCTTGATCCTTTTCATTATAAATTTTCATTAGCGTTACCACTAATATCTACACAACAGAGTCTATACTAGGCTGTTTTGAGATTTCTTCACCTGAGCCTCAGGCAGACTGTAACACTAATCTTAAAAGATCTTATAATAAAAAAAAAAACCAGAGCCAGATATTGGGGTGAAAGCTGAAAGATCAGAGAAGCAGAACAGCAGCCACTAGCTTACCACTACAAAATCTTCAGCCTGAAGAGAACGAGTTCCTGTTTACTCATGCCTTATATACTGCCTCCTGAGTGATAGGATCAAGGGTGTGTGCCACAGCTGCCTGACCTCTGTGTATAGTTTAGTGGCTGACTCTGTCCTCTGATCCCCAGGTAGGCTTTATTGGGGTACACAATATGTCAACACATCTCGCCTTTTTTTTGTCTAAAGTAATAAAAAAAGGTTATAGCTAATATAAGCAAAGCTATATACAATAAGTATATATAATACATACAGGCAATAAATACATCAATAATGTCTAGCCCATTTGCATTTGACAAATTCAGATAAAATATTCCATTATCTATCCTATCTTTGTGAATCCAAAGGATTGTATCTAATTCACCTTTTTTCCTAATTTGCATTTCCAACCCCAAACTATCTTTTGGTGTCTTTCAAACTTACACACTTTACACCTCTTTAGTGAGTTTCTTTTCTGAATTTGTTAATGAGGAGAACTATAACTATCTAACCTTCAACTCCATCAGAGACCCGAGAAGGAAATAATATTAACTGAGTAAGCAGGAAGTGCAAACAAGCAACTTCCAAATATGTGAGAAATGACAGAAGCATCTGGCTGCCTGGACAGTCACCCAAGGTTCCCCTGCAACATTGGGTCATACATCTTTGGCATACAGGCCTACCATACCTGAAAGACTTTTCTGTGAAGCAGGATTTTCTGAAGGGCTGTCCTACTTTGTCTTGGCAAAGTTCAGTAGTCCTTTCTTTTGTGTCCTGCTTGTCCATTTGAACAGCATACTGTCAGCAGCCAAGGCAAGGGCACTTTCTTGCCCAGTGGCTAACTTTTGCCACAAAAAAAGTAAACTCCATGTGGAGTTTCTTCAATGCCCATCATCTTCTCTGAAGGAGATTGGTGCTGACAGGAGCAGACATGTCTCATAGCCATAAAAAAAGAAAGAAATCTGTTATTAAAACATCTTAAATGCCATATTCTATAGATCTCTGAAGTGTTTGAAGATAACCTGTCTATCTAAAATATATTTCTGTTTAACCTTGAAAACATACCTACTATGATTACAATTTTGATTGTAATGACTATTTCTAGTTAGTTATTTCTTATATCTTAATAAGTTGGTAATAATAACTTTCAAGGACTAGAAAATTGCATTACATTGTTAAAGGCGCTATATAGATACAGTGCCTTGAACAAGATTAGAAATATATGTACAGTATTTTCTAACAAAATCAATCTCAAAATTGTATACAATATACAAAAATCTAATCCAATGTAAAATATTTAAAACTAGTAGTTGCTTTTTAAAAGATATATGTATGTATGTATGTATATATATATATATATATATATATATATCCTCCCTTTTTTCTCTTCAGAGTAGATTCAATAATCTACCCTTTTATCCTATTATTTCTATATCTCTTTTTTAAAAAGAGTAGATTCAATAATCTACCTCTTATCTATATCCTCTTTTTTTCTTTTTCTTTTTTTTCCAAACAAGAGCCCTGAATCTAATCTCCTTGTTTAGCTTTTTATCCCTGACCATTATCAATTAACAACTTGTAACCAACTATCCTAAACAATGACAATTATCCATAACCTGCTGAATGACCAAAATTCACCCACCCTATCTCTTGGGAATGTGGGCTTTCTTTTCTTAAAATTACTTCTTGCTGTCTGGGGGTGACGGCATCTTTAGGTGATCCTGAAAAGAAAAGTTTTTGGGTTAATTGTCAAGTCCTGGGAGAGTTAACTGTATCATTTGTCCAGTCTCTGCATAATGGGGAAGTAAAGGCTTGTCTCAAGTCCTTGCTCGAGTAGTCTATGAGGCTGAATCATCTCAGCTAGCCATCTTGATACTGTCCTGAGCAATTTGTAGTCCAAAGCCAATCTTTGGGTGGTGTTTGTCATCTTAGTGATATTATCCTGATGGAATCATCATTGTAGGGTTCCATCTTCTTTTTGGAGAGTTCAAAGTTGCTGTTAGGCGTGATCATGTTTCACTGTAGAAAATCTTTTTCGTGGGACATTTTTTCTGGTTAATTTGTCCTTTTTCTTCAGATGTCTCATTTGTCCAGTGTTCTTCAGATTCCTTAGCCTTCATTCTCCTGAAAGACAAAAACAAAAACTCTTCCCCAAGCCTAACTTTGGGGAGGTTCCCTTTTGGCAAGTTATATCTGATTAAATGAAAAGCTTTTATAAGTGGTATAAGTTAGTTTAAATGAATGGTCAGGCTGTTTGATGAACTATCACCTTTTCTAATTAAGAGGTTTCTCTTGTTCAAATCAAACCATTATCAATTTTGGTGGTATCCATACCTTTTGTTCGCCTATAGAATCAAAAACAAAACCTCATCCCCAACATAATACATATCCTGGTTTCCATTTTGAGGTCAGCACATCCTTAAAGTATATAGGCTAATTTAATTCTGTAGTTTTTTTCTATTATCCATTGTCTCTCCGCAGCTGTTGTTCCTTTCTCATTAGCATTGAGAAAATTCAAAGTTAATAGAGCATTATGTAATCTATTTCTGGGTGTTTTTCTTACCCCTTTCTGTTTATTTAGCATATCTTTTAGAGTTCGATTTGATCTTTCTATAACTGCTTGGCCTGTAGGATTATGTGGTATACCTATAATATGCTTTATATTGTAATAACCAAAAAACTGTTTCATTTTATCAGAGACATATGCTGGAGCATTGTCAGTTTTAATTTGTACAGGTATACCCATGATGGCCATAACTTCTAGCAAATGCGTGATTATAGAATCAGCCTTATCAGAACTCAGAGCAGTTGCCCATTAAAATCCTGAATAGGTATCAATGATGTGGTGTACATATTTCAGTTTTCCAAATTCTACAAAATGGAACACATCCATCTGCCAGATTTCATTCCTCTAAGTGCCCGTTAGGTTACACGCTACTGGTAGTGAAGTTTGATTGTAAAAAGAACAAGTAGAATATTTCCTTGGCTTGTTGCCAGGTTATGGAAAAATCCTTCTTTAAACCCTTACTATTGACATGATGTTTTTATGAAATTCTGAGGCCTCCAGCACATTTTCTATCAATAGTTGATTGATCTCATCATTTCCTTGTGCTAGAGGGCCTGGCAGACCAGTATGGGATCAGATGTGAGTTATAGGTAAGGGATGATTCCTATTCCTGATTATTTCTTGTAACTGAATAAATAATGAAATTAATTCTGACTCATCAGGGGTAAATTCAGCATTTTCAATATGTAAGACTACTCTTTCTGCATACTGAGAGTCAGTAACTATGTTGAGAGCTTCCGAAAAATCCATTAATACCATCAGAATGGCATATAATTCCATTTTTTAAACAGAATTATAAGGATTTTGAACCACTTTACTTCAATTTTGTGATTTGTAACCTGCCTTTCCTTGTTTGTTTGCATCTGTATAAAATGTAAGGGTTCCAGATATTGGTGTTTCCCATGCAATGCAAGGCAAGATCCAGTTAACTCTCTTTATAAGTTTAATTTTATTGCTTTGGGGATATTTATTGTTAATCTTTCACCAAAAATTACTGAAATCTCTTTGCCAAGGTTCACTTTCTGCCCATAATTTGTCAGTTTCGTCATTAAAGGTACTACAATTTCTGCGTGGTCTTTTCCTGCTAATTGACGAAGTCTCAATTTTCCTTTTAAAATCAACTCAAAAATCTTTCCACATAGGTTTTCAATTTTTTACTCTGTTTATTTTGTAGAAATATTCATTCCAATATAATATCTTCCCTCTGCATTAAAGTTCCTGTAGGAGAATTCTTAAAGGGTAAAATAACCAAAACACAATCAAGGTTATGATCCACGTGTTCATCCTGTATTTTCCTTTTCGCCAAAGCCAATTCTCTCTCAGTTTCAGTTGATAATTCTCTTGGACTATTTAAGTTGTTGTCACACTCTAAGGTTTTGAACAAATTACTCAGTTCATCATTTTATACCTCAATAATGACCATAGATTGGAAATGTCTCCGAATAACCTTTGGAAGTCACTTAAAGTCCATAATCAATCTCTCCTAATTTGCACCTTTTGGGGTCGAATTTTTTGTAGACCTATTTTATATCCTAAATAATTAATAGAATCTCCTCTTTGTATCTTTTCAGGAGTAATTTGTAATCCCCCAAAAGGCAAAATTTTCTTTACTTCTTCAAACATTCTTTCTAAAGTATCCACATTTGAATCACCTAGTAAAATGTCCTCCATGTAATGATAAATTATAGATATATGAAATTGTCAACATATTGCTTCCAATTGGCTTGTGTACAAAATATTGGCACAGGATTGGGCTATTAAACATTCCCTTGTGAGAACCTTCCATTGATATCTCTTGACTGGCTTGGAATTATTATAAGTAGGTACCGTGAAGGCAAATTTTTCTCTTTTTCTTGTTAGGGTATTGAGAAGAAACTGTCTTTTAAACCAATAACTATAAGAGGCCATCCTTTAGGTAACAGAGTAGGCAAAGGAATTCCAGACTGTAGAGAGCCCATTGGCTGAATTACCTTGTTAATTGTCTTAGGTCTGTTACCATTCTCCACTTACCAGATTTCTTTTTAATAACAAATACAGGAGAATTCCAAGGGCTGGTGATTCTTCAATATGTTAAGCATTTAACTGCTCTTATATCAGCTGATCTAAGGCCTGCAGTTTCTCTGTTGTTAAAGGCCATTGCTGAACCCATACAGGCTTGTCTGTTAACAAACCATTTTAAAGGTAGAGCTCTTGGTATCTTTGAAAGATCAGCATTTGTTGTGCCCTGTTCTTGTACAATCTGGATGGTCAGTGACTGTTCTTTATAATACCTTCTAATATTTTTCTCAGAAACATATGTTAGTTTATGGTTTGTTCCTGAGATTGGAGGAATGTTGATCTGGGTATTCCACTGCTGTAATAAATCATGTCCCCTTAGATTCATAGCTATATAGCCACCTATGGCTTTAATTTTCCTCTCTGCCCTTCTGGACCAATACATTTGACCCAGCTCATGCTCTGTTTCACTTGAGATAATGTTCCAGTCCCTAAAAGCTGAACATTTACCTCCTGAAGAGGCCAATTTGGATGCCAAAATTCTGATGCAATTATTGTTATATCCGCACCTGTGTCTACAAGACCTTCAATGAGAACATCATTTATTTGTATTTTTAATTTTGGTCTTTGTTCATTTATAGAAGTTTGCCCAAAAATTCACTTTATGGTTTCTCCTGAATTTTTTGTTCTTTCTTCTATAGCTGTTCTATCAGCCCAAGCAGTATGGTTTTTTACAATATGCATTAGGTTCTTTAATTGCTCTGGGAAGGGGTCTCGTCTATGATGGCAGGAAAGGACTGAATTGAATTTGTCATGAGGGCCTGTGAGAGGCCTGTCAGGGAGTTTCCCGACAGCAAAGGCAAAGGATTACCTTGTCTGTCCCTTGTTGATCTACATTTGTTAGTCCAGTGTTTGCCTTTACCACACCTTCTGCATAATCCAAAAGGTGGGGCATTCTGCTGCCATTGTTCCTTGAAAAAACATTGTTTGTAGGAACATCCTGTTTACATTCCCTTTTTAGGTGACTTGTTTACCGAAATTAAAACACCTGACATTACTATTTTTTTTCAAACCTCTGAAAAATCACCTCTCCTATCCAAGAATCATCATGATCATGAGATTCAATATTAATTGTATTTCGGATCCATTCCTCCAAGAGTGCTGTTCTTGCCTTTTAATGGCCTAATTATCCTTTTGCATTGTGCATTAGCATTTTCAAAAGCCAGAGATTCAATTATTATCTGTCTAGCTTCTGAATTTGGTATCATTCTATTTACTGCTGAAGACAGCCTTTGTAAGAAATCAGTGAAGGTTTCTTTTGGGCCCTGTATGACTTTTGTAAATGACTCAATTTTCTTTCCTACTTCTTCAATTCTGTCCCAAGCATTCAAGGCTGCCTTTTGGCATAGAATTAGAGTGTGGTCATCATATAACTATTGTCTTTGTTTATCAGCATAATCTCCTTCTCCAAGAAGTTGGTCTTGGGAAATTTCCATACCTCTAGCCCTACTCCGTTGTTCAATGGTCTTAGCCTCACCTTTCCACCAGGTCCTTTATTGTAACTAGAGACCAGCCTCTAAGACCGCTGTAACTAAATCTCTCCAGTCTTGAGGGATTATTCTATTACAAGTTGACCACGAGTTTAACATTTGCTTCATGAATGGAGAATACATATCATATGACACTATAGCTTCTTTGAATCTCCTCAAATCTAACATTTGTGCAGGAGTTCAATCAGCTTGTACACAGCCTTGAGCATTTGGCAGTTCCTGTATGGTTACTGGATAGATTAAGGTTGGATGTTTCAAAGCCTTAGGCTCTTTCTCTGTAACCTTATAATGCAATGCTGAGATTGGTTCTCCTTTAAATTCTTCCATCTGGGTCTCAATATCTCTATGGTCTGTCTTAACAAGTTTTTCTTAAACTTTTATCTTGGCACTCATATTAACCAACTTTTTAAATGATAAAACAAAAATGATTAAATAAATAGTATTTATAATTGACATTACATCTATCCCATCAACATTAATTATCCTCTCATTTAGTTGTTCCATTTTCAGACCACATAATGTGTTATCAAACAGAGATCAAACACCCTCTATTGTAAAAATGTTTCCCATTTTTTAATGTGGGGAAAAAATTCTCTTTTAACTAATTTCTCCCTTTAAGAAATCTTAATTGACTCACCAGCTCTGCTGACTGTGTAGAACAGTAGAAGCCCAAGGGAGTTTCAAGGCAGCACTTAGTGTGGTAGCAGCTGAGATGGGGTTCCAGGGAGAGCCCACAACCCACCAGGGGAGAAGTGAAAGATCTAGCTGGTAAGGGACTCCAGCCCATGTGGGGTGGAAACTCTAGCCACATGCAGCTTAGGACTGAGCTGGGGCCTGCAAGGCCACAGGCAAGTGGCTTTTTCGTGAATTTGTGCCACAAATGTTGGGAGCCAGATGTAACATGAGTCTTAAAAGGTCTTATAATAGAAGCCCAGAGCCAGATATTGGGGTAAAAGCTAAAGGATCAGAGAAGCAGAACAGCAGCCACTAGTTCTTACCTCTACAAAATCCTCAGCCTCAAGAGAGCGAGGCCTGTTTACTCATGCCTTATACCTTTCTGTGTCCTGCCATAGTACTTCCTGAGATTAAAGGCATGTGTCACCACTGCCCGGTTCTGTTTCTTTCATGTAGCCCAGAGTGGCCTTGAACTTACCCATACGGATCTCTGCCTTCCAAGTGATAGGATTAAAGGTGTGTGCCACCATTGTCTGGCCTCTATGTCTGTTTTAGTGGTTGGCTGTGTCCTCTGATCCCCAGGTAAGCTTTATTATATTGTGTACATGTGTACACAATATATCACCACTGCAGACTCTTTGAAAAAGGGCAAAAAGCAGCCACTTTCTTCACCAAAATATCACAAGAAAGATCTCTAGGCAACATACTAACATTCTTCACCTCTGAAACCTCTTGAGCCAGCCTCTCTACAGTTCAAATCATTCTCAGCACCATTGTTTTCCATGCCTCTACTAGTATGGCCCGTTAAGCAGTGCTTAAAGCATTCCACTGCAGTCCTAAGCCAAACTCCCAAAGTCCAAATTCCTCCAAACAAAAACATGGTCAGGCCTATCATAGCAATACCCCAGTCCCTGGCACCAGCTTCTGTCTTAGTCTAGGTTTCTGTTGCTGTGAAGAGACACCATGACCAATGGAAAACATTTAATAGGATAACTTACATTCAGAGGTTTTATTCCATTACCATCACGGTGGGGGCATGATGGCACCAGGTAGACATGGAACTGGCTGCATCTTGATCAGAAGGCAACAGAAAGTGGACTGTGACACTGGGAGTAGCTTGAGCATAGGAGACCTCAAAGGCCACCCCCACAGTGACACACTTCCTCCAACAAGGCCACACCTACTCCAACAAGGCTACACCTCCTAATAATGCCACTCCCTTTGAGGACCATTTTTCTTCAAATCACCACACACAAACCCTTTCTACACTGAGCTGCCAGCCTGGATGCTTTCATTTTTGTGTGTCTTGTTTTTCTTTAGGCTGTTAGGGATAAAACTAGTGATAGAGGATACAGCTCATTGTCTAAGCTGGTCACCAGCATAGGAGTAGAGTGAGTTTAGTTAATTACATTGGGATAATCACAGGTACCTTCATTAGCAAAGTGTGCTAGGCATTGGGATGGATTTTTCTAGCTTACTCCTCTTAATGGGAACCAGGGAGGCTCTGACGCCTATTTTAAATAACTGGCCCATGGGTACTTTTAGATGTGGGGAAAAACAGAGAAAATACTAAATTGGTAGCTTATTGTATTTACCTTAAATGTGTCATCGTTTTTAAAGTTTTTTTTTT
>CABHPQ010162945.1:24556-40168 GCA_902168405.1 Peromyscus aztecus | reverse complement strand
ATTGAGAGCCACAAGAGAGAAACATCAAGTCACATACAAAGGTAAGCCCATCAGAGTACCAGCTGAGGATTCAACAGAAACTTTACAAGCCATCGGGCCTTGGGATGTTATACTTGAAAGCTAGTAACTACCAACCCACACCACTTTATGTAGAAAAACTGTCTATCATAATTGAAGGAGAAATAAACATTTCTATGACAAAAACAGGTTAAAGAAATTTGTGATTACTCTGACAGCTCAAGACACAATCCTTAAAGAAGGAACTCTTCAGTCTGAGATAACCACACCAAGAAGAACACATTAAAGAAGGCAATATTAGAAGAGCAGTTAAGCAAAGTAGGAATAAGAAAATATCATCAAACACTCTACAATCAGGAAAATAATAGAAACTAATGTATATATTTAGTAATACTGAATATTAATGATCTCAACATACCAATCAATAGTCACAGACTAGTAGATCAGATTAAAACACAGAATGCATCCATGTGCTGTCTCTAAGAAACATCACATCATCAAAGACAGACACAAGCTTAGAAGACAAGGATGCAAAAGGTGTTCCAAGTATATGTAACCAGGATACAAAACAGATGTCTTCTAGCATCTGGTAAACTTCACTTCATGCTGAAGTTAGTAGAGATGATAATTAAGTGAACAATACATCAAGAAGATATTATAATTTTAAACATATAAGCATTGATCATGGGTGTACCAGCTTCCAAAAATAAGCACTACTCTATACAAAGGCACGGATTAATCCACTATAACATTACTATTAAGTTACATTAAAAACACAGAAGAAATATAGGGACACATTTGAGCTAAATTATATCATAGATCAAATAGACCTAACAGACATCTATATGACATTTCATTGAAACACATTCTTCTCCGCAACTCATGGAAGTTTTTGTAAAATAAATCCTATAACCATGCACAGAATAAATCTTAACAAATACAGGAAAACTGAAATAATTTCCTTGTGTTCTATCTGACCACAGCGGAATAAACGTAGAACTCAACAGCAAGAGGAAATATAAAACCTATAGGTCATCATGGGAACCAAACGGCACAGTACTAGATGATGAAAGGTCAAAGACTTCAAGAAGTAAAGAAAAACAGATCCCTAGAATTCAATGAAAATGAAAAGGCATGCATAAAATACAATGAAAATAGATCTGAGAGGGGTGTTTATAGCCGTAAGTGCCTTTATTTAAAAAAAAAGTCTGAGAGTTCTTAAATAATAACTATACACCCTAGGGTCTTGGGAAAACAAGAACAAACCAAATCTCAAATCTGTAGACAGAAAGAAATAATTCAAACCAGGGTAAAAAATGGACAAAATGGAAACAAACAACAACAACAACAAACACCAAAACCAAGCCCACGAAGCATCAACAAAACAGAGAACTGTTTTTGTTTTGATTTGGTTTTGATAAGACTGACAAACCCTTAGCCAAACTAAGAGAAAGAGACATCTCAACCAAATTAGTGGTAGGAAGGGAAGCATTATAAAACATACCAGTGGACTTCAGAAAATTTTTAGGACATACCTTAAAATCTTTGATTCCACTAAACTGGAAAAGTCTAAAAGAAATGATCAAGTTTCTAAATGCATATCAGAATTAAACCAATATGAGGTAAACAACTTAAACAGATCTAAAACAAGCAACATGATTGAAGCAGTGATAAAAATAATCTGCCAACTAAAAATGCCCAGCCCCAGATGCAATTACTGCTGAATTCTCCCAAACATGTAAAGATGAACCCACACAATTCTTCTCAGACAGTTCCATAAAATAAAAACCACAGAACACTATTGAGCCCTTTTATGAAGCCTTGGTGCCAAAGGCAGATAAAATCACACAAAAGATGAAAATTATGGATCGATCTCTTTTATGAATAAAAATGCAAAATTCTTAATAAAATACTTTTAAACTGAATTCAGAAACACATCAAAATGATTCACCCAGTGAAATAGTAAACTTATGAAAATCAATAAATGTAATCGGTCACATAAGTGGACTAAAAGACAGTAATTGTGTAACACCTAAATAGGTGTAGGGAAGACTTTTGACAAAACTAATATATACCTTCATGGAAAGAGCACCAAGGAAACTAGCAATAGAGACAATGTGTCTTAACAGAAAAGCTTTCTACAACACAACTCTAACCAAAATTATAACAACTGGAGGAAAGCTTGGAGTATTTCCACTAAAATCTGTTATCAGTCAGCATGTCCATTTTCTCTACTTCTAATGAGTAGAGTACTTGAAGTCTTGGCTGAAGCAAAATCTCCTGAGAGGGAAGTAAGAGGGATGCAAATGGGAGAGAGAGGAGCCAGATTATCCTTATTTGAAACTGACGTGGCTTTATAGATCAGAGATGCCCCCCCTCCAAAACTAGAAAACTCGCATATCTGATGAATACTTTCACCAAAGTGACATGATACTAAAGTAATATTCAAGTCTGTACACCAATAACAACTTGGTGGAGAAAGAAATCAGAAACACAATCTCATTCCTAATTTCTCACCCCCAAAAAACTATCTTGGGATGAACCTAATCAAGAAAGCTGAAGAACTCTTCAATGAAAACTGTATTATTTCCCCTTCTCAGATCCAAGTGCCCCCGCCCCCATTTGAGCCCTCCTTGTTACCTAGTCTCTCTGGGTCTGTAGATTGTAGCACAGTTATCCTATGTTTTACAGCTAAAACCACTTATGAATGAGTACATATTATGTCTGTCTTCCTGGGTCTGGGTTACCTCACTCAGGATGATTTTTTTCTAGTTCCATTCAATTTTGTGAGTGAACTGAGGGTAGGTGGGAATGGAACATGAGTAGTCAGGTTGGTGGAGGCAAGGGAGTACTGAAAGAGATGACTGGAAATGTCGGCGGGCATTTAGAGGTCAGGTAGAAACCTGGCACAATGGAATCTCCCAGGAATCTACAAGGATGACCCCAGGAAAGACTCCTAGGATAGTGGATATGCAGCCTGAACTGACCAGCTCCTGTGACCAGACAAGACTTCCAGTAGAGGGCTAGGGACACCAATCCAGACACATAACCTTCAACCTGCAGTCTGTCCTGCCAATGGGATATGCTGGGGGTAAGGGTGGTTTAGAGATTGAGAGAGTGGCCAACGAATGACTGGTCTAGCCCAAGACCCATGCCAGGTGAGTGTAAGCCCACCCCTGAAACTGCCTGGAGCACCAGGACCCATAGGTAGGATGACCCAGAGATCTAGGATAGAACACCCGGAGAAAAAAAATGTCAATGTGATGATACCTAATGATATTCTGCTATATTAATAGATTGGTGCCTAGTCCACTTGTCATCAGAGAGGCTTCATCCAATAAATGATGGAAACAGAGACAGAGCCTCTCAGCCAGACATTAAGCTGAGCTTGGGGAATTCTGCTGAAGACAGGGAAGAACAATTATAGGAGCCAGAGGGACCAAGGACATCACAAGAAAACCCACACAACCAACTAAATTGGGCTCACAGAGACTGAATCAACAACCAGGGAGCCTGCATGGGGCTGACCTAGGCCTTCTGCATAATATGGGACAGTTGTGTAGCTTGGTCATCTAGTGGGACTCCTAACAGTGGGAACAGAGGCTGTCTCTAACTCTCTTTCTGGCTTCTGGGACCCTATTCCTCATACTAGGTCACCTTGCTTAGTCTTAATACAAGGCAAAGTGATTAGTCTTATTGCAAGTTGATATGCCACGTTTTCTTGATGTCTGTGGAAGGCCTGCCCTTTTCTGAACCGAAATGGAGGAGGAGTTGGGGGAGGAGGTGGGTGGAGGGTCTGGGAGGAGAGGAGGGAGGGGAAACTGATCAGGATGTAAAATAAATAAAAATAAAATAAAGTTCCCATAATCTCAGAAAAAAAGAACACTTTTAAACACTGAAGCTGTTGAATGAAACTGTAGAAGATAGAAGGATATCTCAAGCTCATTGGTTGGAATAATTAATATTATAAATGGCTGTGTTGCAGAATTTATAATCTGTAAGAGCAATGCATTCCCCATAAAATTTCCATTTTTTATCCAAATGGAAAAAAAAAACCCAAACCTTAATTCATGTGGAAGCTCAGAAGATCCCAAATACGCAAAGCAAAATGGAGCAAAAACCAATCTTACTACCAAGCCATGTAAGTAAAAGCACAAAGCAGACGCTGGAGTCAGTGGGAAGGAACGAAGAATCCAGGTAAGGATCCATCCAACTGTAGCAGCTGTATTTGGACAGAAACACTATAACCTTCCTTGTGGCTCTGACAACATATCCGACCAAAGCAAATGAAACCAAGAAAGGTCTATAGGGACTCAAAGTTCGAAGGTACAGTTCAGGGTGGCAGGGAAGGAATAGTAGCCTAAGTGTGACATGGCTCGTCACCCTGTGTCCAAGCCAAGAGAGGAAAGAAAAAGGGAGAGAGGAATTCTGATATTCAATTCTCTTTTTCCTTTTTCTCCCGTCCAGGAAACCAGCCCATGGAATTGCATCACCCCCATTTAGGGTCGATTTCCTACCTCACTGAACCCTCTGAACAATCCCTCACAGACACTCCCAGAAGTTTGTCTCCTAAGTGGCTCTAGATCCTGCCAAGTTGGCAATCTGCTGAAAATACACCTTAGAGAGAAGATAGGCTCTTTAATACATGTGCTGTAAAAAGTAGGTATCTATAAGTCCTCAAATGGATCAAAAACCTCAATATGGAATCTAAAACTCAAAAACTGTTATAAGCCAAAGAGGGGGAAGTGCTTCGTTATATAAGGCTAGGCAGCACTTTCTGAACAGAGCTCTAGCCGCCTAGAAAAGAATGGTAGGGATTGACAAGTGGGACTCATGAAACTAAGAGACTCCTTCACAGTTAATCTAGTGAGAACAGTCTGTAATATGAGGAAATCTTTGGGCTCTCTATATCTAGCAGAAGATGAATATCTAGCACACACAAAGGACTGAAATAACTAAAACCAAGAAATCAAGCAACCCACACATAAGCAGGCCGATGAAATAGACCCATTGTGAAAGATGAAACACAAGTGGCCGAGAACTCCATGACAAAAGGGTCAACCTCACTATTCATGAAAGAAGTGCAAATGAAAAGGAAATCGAGGTTCGGTGTCACCTCAGTTAGACTAGTGATCATCAAGAACTCAGCAAATGCTAGCATGGATGCTACCAAAAGGGAACCCTTCCACACTGCTGCTGGGAATGTAAGCTGGTCTAACCGCCAAGAAAACCAATCTAGTGACAATTATAGGATCTCAAACAAGTAGTGCTAGACCTATATGGGTTAAAGGGTCTTCTCATATGGCCTCATCTTCACAAGCCACACAGTTCAGGTGTGTGACTTCCTCCTCCATAATAATACACATGTTTAGGATGTGTGCAAAAGTGTTAGAAAGGAATATAGTTTTGTCTCTAAGGGCTCATGTCAGCCTGGCTCTATCTAATCTTCAGTCAAAGCTATAAGGATCTCAAGTATCAGGGCAAGGGATTCTCTTCCTGCAAGGCACACTTTCCTTATTATTTTGCTTGCTTAAAAACTTGCCTAACTTTTCCTCTAGACTCTACTCATCCATTGCCCCGGGAAGGAGTCCCAACCTTGTCTGTTTACTTCAAGATGGAGGTATTTTTCCACTTTGGTGGTAACAGCTGGACCTGTTGGTAATAGGAATGAGATCTCTTGGAGCTGAAGCAGTAGGAACTGTTTAAATGTATTACAGGAAGGTCACCAAAAAAACAAAACACAAACAAACAAAAAAAAAAACAGTAGTTCTGATGAGTTGGAAGAAGCCCCTGTGAGAAGGAAAAGGGGTCCTGTGACAGAACAATGCTTGATAAAGGTCTTTATTTTGTCTTGAGCTTCAGTAAACCAACATGACTCCTCTGTTCAGATCGTTAGGCACAGTTAAATTACTACAGGGGAGAAAATAGCCTGTTGATGATGAGAAAAGGGGAAAGTGCAATTAATCTGATAGAGTTTACAGTGTGTAGAACTCAGCAAATTTCAAAAGCTGAAGTTAGCAAATGGGATTTGTGAATTGACAGGGAACCAAATTATTGCATTAAAAATCTATTAAAAGGGGAGTCCTCTGGGATAATCAGCCCCAAGTTTCCAAACTGAGTAATTCCTGGCTTTCCACGTTGAAGCCCTGTGTGAGAGGTCTGTTACTCAGATGAAAACTTTTATTCTCTAGGCAGAAATGATTTCCCTCAATTTTGGCTCTGTGGTGTTATATTAATAGTGAAAATGATCCCTTAAAATTCATATCCTGTAGGGCTGGGGATACAGTTTAGTGCTGGAATGCTTAACTAGCATGCATAAGGCCCTGAGTTCAATTCCCAACACCATGCAAAGCAATTTTAAAAGTTCATGTCCTCTCAAGAGTTAGAACAGCTATTATATTTTAAGGTATCTGTTTTAAATTTATGTATACAAGTCATTCTTACCGAGAACTGTGAGCAGGGGTGTTGACCATATAAAACATAAGGTTGTAGAGTTCAGTAGACTACATACAAAAGTCCAACTGATCTACCCTGCGCATATGAAATAGTTGTGTAAACTCTAGACACATAATAAGATTTTAACAAGTTATAGTGTTATGAACTAGTAACAATAAAAGTGTTAAGCTGCACTGATTAGAAGGATCCGATGCAGGGGCTTCCATTAGAGATGTAGAGTTACCTGACAAGTGGGAAGCACTCACAATATTTCTAGTCAATAAATAATGAAATTTAGAACTCCTAAGAGTCTCCATTGTATTTCATGAATCTAGCACTCAATAAATACTTACAAAATATTATTATCTTTGTACTTGGCAATGGAATTGAAGTTTTGGGGCATCTTTGTTTCCTTTAAATTTTGTCCCTTTTCCTCCAACCACACAATGTTTATCAGTTTATATAAATATTCATTTAATTCATTTACAAATCTCCTTTAAAATGCAACCAACAACCCAGATACTACAAACAAAACCTTTATAAAATCCAAAGAGGATATAATTTTCTTAACTTCACTTATGTTTCTAGTTTTGACATGTTCTTAAAATCTCTTTAAGAAATGAGTGCAGTTTTATTTTTGTAAAGTAGAACTTGAACTAATTAAAAATTATTCTGATATTTTAAGCTATTTAAAGTATTTTTTGTATCACCATGCTGTAAAAAAATTATTAGCTTTAGTGAAAGACATAAAGGAAAATTAGGGCAATGAGAAAAGTTAATAGAAGAGGTTTTATTCCACTCCATTGAGGAATTGAAGGTAAAAAGTATATGAATACATGTTAAGACCTAAGTGAGACCTCATCATCCACATAGAAGGACCAGCAGTGTCCTCCCAGACAGAGAAGCATGGGAAGTTTTCACTAATTATGTGAGACTAGGGCCAGTCCCACTGTGCATATGTCAGCACTAGCTGGAGGTAAGTCATTTATTTACAACCCCACGTACTGGAAAAATCACAACAGAACTCCCAACAGCCTCTACAGGACACTGGAGGAAAGCACCCTCAGTCTCAAAGATTCATCCAATTGGATTCAGTAGTCAAGACCTTGAATGAAAATTCTTTGTTTTTACTAGCAGTCTTGTGATTGCTAAACATTTAATTTGAAAAAACAAAAAAACAAAAAACAAAAAACCCTATCCTTCATTGCCTGAAGAAAAACAAGTAGCAAAGAGAAACATGCCTTTTATTTTTTTATATTGAGAGATGGGCCCAATGTCATAGAAAAAGTGGAAGGAAGCAGGGCCTCTCTCTGAAAACATATTTCTGTACTCTCATTTGTAATTAAGAAATAAATGACACTATTAAATTAAATTTGGTCATGAAAATAGAGGTATCTGTGAACTTGGATAAGATGGGAAGAAAGAAAAGCCAATTTTCTAGTCATTTTAAAATAAAATATTTATATTTACTATTTTTAAGAAAGCACGCAGGAGGCAGAGGCAAGAAGATCTCTGTGAGTTCAAGGCTAGTCTGTTCTACAAAGAGAGTTCCAGGACAGCTGGAGCTGTTACACAGAGAAAATCTGTCTCAAATAACCAATCAACCAACCGACCAAACAAACAAACAAAAACCATACTTTAAAAAAAAAAACCCAAAAAACAAAACAATCAAAAACAAAAACAAAAACAAGCAAACAACAAAAACACAGTCCAAAGCTTGACCATGACCACATTGGTGAAGCTCTAGATAATGACGGATAGTCAAATTAAAAGGCAATTAACAAACTGGAGGTGTAGTATACTACGCAGTATTAAAAGCTAACGTCTCTATCACACTCTTCTTCCATGACACATTTGTGGTGTTCTCTTCTTTATTTCACCTGGTGCTATTAAATATCTAATGAAAAGCTTACGTTAAAAACAAACAAACAAACAAATAAAAAAAAACCTCTAGGTAAGTATGTGGCTGATTAAATTATCACACTTGTTTCCATTTTGTGTTTCTTGGCTCAAAAGACTTTCTCAGACTTGCTATTTTTATGCCACTAATTTTGCCTTCAATTATGAGAGAAGACATCAGTTAATGGAATTTGCGACTGGCCGTTTGCTGCTGAGCCTGGAAAATTAAGTTTGCTCATTTGAAATAAAAATGACAAAACGTAATGGAAATTTGAAAGTGTCAGGAGAATGTGAGTGCTCAGATTCTTTTCTCGGCCTTAGTGGTTTCAATCTAATTTTCAGAAAGTCTGATTTATAATTAGAGGGAAAGATGAGTGAGAACGGAGAAGGTAAATAACACCAATAAACATTAGAATGGAGGCATAATTAATTTCGCCATCTAAATTATTCTCCCAATTCTTATGGCTTAAGGCAAAAAAAATTAATAAGTGTCATCTCCAAAACCTTGACTAACCAATAAGTACACATCACTCGTGTCCGTTTCTCATCTTCTTTTCAGGGGAACAAAGTGACTTTCAGGAGCCGGGAAATGCGTAATTACATAGGCAGAAGTTGGTGGCCTTTGATCATAATTACAGTGCTTTATCCGTCCATCACTTGTTGCTGGAGGACTAGTCCTTGTGAGCCCTTTAAAGGAGCTGAGAACCCCGTCAAGACAAATTTGAGCTTCAAAACACCTAGTCAGAAACTTAGCTTTCTTGTCCTGAAACACAGTTTGAAATTGTCACTTTAATCTTACAATCCATTTGCCTTTTAAGTAAAGTGATACCATGAAGTATTTCTCTAGGAAGATGCATCCCAGGTTACTTAGTTTTTGGCTTCTTTGGGGGGAATTGGGTCTAAGTTTCTTGTACTTAGGTCGCGGTGTACAAACAAGTGAAGTATCAGAAGTACTTGATAAAAATGCTGATTTTGCATTCCTTTTATTTACGATCCATTTCTCTATCTCAAATCTCAAAGGACTGAGGAGCCTTAGAGCACAGGGAGCTGCTTCTTCAAGTGTGACCTGGTAACCATGCAAATCAAATCATTTTTGGTTATCACACAATTTCAAGACTCCAGCCAAACCTGCCGATCACAGCCTCCACGCACGGATGGGACATTTCTCTTCATACTTGGAAAAATCAGAAGTAAGCATGTACATCCCTGGGTTTACCAAACCTACAGTTGGGTTTCAGGGCATTAGGGATACTGTCAAGAAGTCAAGTTCAGCTTCACATAAAACAATTTGACACCTTACCAAACACTGTTAACAAAAATCACTACTCCAGTTTGCTCCCTCTCTCAAATGGCTGCTTCCAATTCTGTCCTTTGACAGCCTTTCCAGAACCTTTAAATTCACATGATTCAGATGTTATTCTTACATTGTTTCCACACAGGTCATTCGACTTGAGGTACCCTGAAATCTAGGAATAGATCTCATTCATCTTCTCCCCTCCTGACTCTGCACCATAAACACCGCTATAAAGAGAACTACTTTAGTCAAATGAACTACAGCAAGACATAGTTTCTTTCTCTACAGTTTGAAGATAAAAATCCTGTAGTCAGTAGATTTGTTTTTTTATTACTACACACACTTAGTGATGGAAATCAACACAAACTCATTATGTTACAGTTTGGTGGGTCAGAAGGCTTACACAATGGCTGAAATCAAGCAAGGGGTTGTCAGGGCTCTTTCCTGTGGGGAAGAATTTGTTTCCTTATTTTCCCAGCCTTTAGAAGCTGACCATCTATCTTGCCTCAGGACTCTCTTCCATCTTCAAAGTCACAAATCAGCTATGTTATGTTGTCTTTTTCATATTGTATCACTTTTGACTCTTCTGTTTTTAAAGTCTTTTGTCACTACACTGTATGCACAGAGGCAATCCAAATTAATCTGTTTCAAAGTTGGCTAATTGGAATCCTTAATTAGTAGCCACCTTATTCCCTTTGGCCATATAATGTAGTCTACTCATATGTTCCAGAGATTAGGATGTGGTTTCCTCTGGGGGCCATCAGGCTACCCAACCTCATCTACCACCTTCCAAGTGGATCATTATACATTGAGAGATCCTTAAACTAAGATTCTATATGTGAATATAATAAAATGATCTTGTCATTAGTATGTATGATGTTGAACCAGAGTTTGGAATTTTAACAAGAGTGTTACATTTTCATCTTGTTTTTTGCTGGTATTTTGATGTGTACCAGCAATTCAGCCCCTCTAGGGTCCATATTACTTAATTCTAAAGTGAAAAATGCAGAGACAAGATGATGTTAAGACCTGTAATAATTCTTGTTCTTAATTTATACTTGCTAACCTGGACAATGATATTCAAAGTGTAGTGGCCTTGGCTGTTATTATACATTGATTGTGTCCTTGGTGAGGACAAAGGTGTGTAAGGAAAGGAAGCACTAGTGTACCAACCCACTACACACAGACTAGAAGTGAGCACTTCAGGGAAGAGGGGCATTTTAGAGTTGAACTGGAGGATGTTTGCTTCTCCAAGTCCTTGCGATCTGCATCTCCAGGGTCTCAATCTCAACTCCCAGGAGCCCGAGTTCTGACAATTTAAGGAATTCATGACAATCATAATGAGACAATTATGGTGATATTTTATTTGTGCTGAAATGTGATTTTATTTGTATGTTAATAAATAAAGTTGCCTGGGGGTCAGAGCTAATAGCAAGCCATAGCAGAAGTTGGGCAATGGTGGCACACGCCTTTATTCTGATCACATGGCAGGCAGTCTGTGTGTTCAAGGACATAGCCAGCCTGGATACACACACCTTTAATCTCAATACCAACCATAGAGACCTGGAGGTCTGTATAGATAGGTAGTGATGAGGAGGTCATGTGTTTGGGTTTGCAACCAATGAGAAGGCAGAACAGAAAGTCAATAAAAAGACAGACACACAGGAAGTCGGTCTCTTTCTCAGGGGAAGGACGGCAGTGGCAACGAGTGGTAAGAAGGCAGTTTTAGTCTCAGCTCTTAGCTAAACTGCTCTGACCTCTTGGGCTTTAAACTCTACACTTGGCTCTGTGTTTCTTATTTAATAAGACCATTACATCTACAGACAATTTTGAAGGTGGTACTACAGTCAAGACCTTTGACACATGGTATACACACTCTGATGACAGATGTCCCTGTCCCTGGAACATTCGAATGGGCTAGAATCTCAGAAGCAACATAGACCATTATAATAGCATCGTGATAAGAACCTGAAGTTGTTCTTCACGATTGCACCTGAAGTATATATTAGACCCTGTACATAAATTACAAGCCAATATTCCTTTAATTGAAGCGTATCTATTTGTTCCTTATCCTAGCCTTGAATCACTTAAGAACTGGATTTAGACAACATAAGCAAACTACAATGTGCTGTCCTTCTGACAATCTATCAGCTAGACAAACCTAATCCTTAGAGAACCCCACTCTGATTTCCTCACTGAAAGATGCAGATCTATTCTTCACCCAACACTAGAAATTACATTAAGTATGTATTATTTATTTAGGCAGCCCTCCTAAAAACACATAAAGAGTTTTTAATCCTTGTTTTTTAAATTCTAACTGTAATTAGAAGTAATGACTGTATTGGGACTCCCTGGAATTAGCGGTGGCTAGAAGTGTTTATTATATTAAACATTAAAGAAATAGAGAGAAGACAGCAATTGCCCCAAAACTTGAGCCTGGGAGAATTCTCACAGGGTCTATATGCTTTAGTAGGATGATCAACAAGAGAAAGTATATCCTAAGGCCACACTGCCCATGCTGACTCTCTTCCTGCTGTCCCCACTGTTAGATGTCAGTAAGAGAGGAGATGGCAGAGGAACTGTCAGTGCCATCCTTGGAAGCCAGCTTGCCTGGTCACAGAGTAAGAAGGATGTCAGTGGGGGCAGAGGGCAGATGACTACACCCACACTAGACATGCTTTTGCCTTTGTGTGAGTTCCATCAAACACAAAGGAAGTGGTCTTCCACTGTAAGTGACTATCACCACCCTTCCACTTAAGATATATTTAGAAAGCACAGCTAATAAAGTTGACCTTTAAGCAAATGAAACGAAATTCACAACACATACACAAAGTACTAATTCATATGAGGAACACTCTTACGATATTTTAGCAGCATGACTGCCTTTGATAGAAGTTCACTGTGAAAGAATACAAAATATTTTATAAGTGGATCATAGTACAATGATGTTTGCTTTTATTTTATTTTTGGACTGCAATTATCACATCGTTTTCTAAATGTAATCTTGATTTATTTTTATTTTTTCACAGACTTATATTTTGAAAAGATATATTTGAAAGAATTGAATGCCTCACAGAATAGATTCAAAATATATTTAACAAACTAGATGGTAGTTTTAAAAAGAAAGTCATTGAAAGGACACAATTTATACCACAAATAGTAAACAGCTTTGATTCTAAGATACTGGCTTTTATATTCATTTCTAGTATTCATCTGGCTAAAACAATAAACTGACTTACTGTACATGTGTTTTGCTTATTAGGAAATTAACCCGCTGATTTAGTTGCTGATTTTGCATCATTTATTCATGCTTTAATATCTTTGTTAAAATGGATCAGATATCAAATGACAGACTTTATAATTTTTATCCATCTTTTCTTATTCTGTGCGATTGCCAATATCACCAAATACAAATATACTAAGCTCCATAGATGAAAATGCCTTTCTTGTTTTCAGAAAAGTTTTTGCAAAGACTGAAATAAATTAGTATTGATTCGGAACACAACCAAATTCATTGTATGTCAATACATTCAGGTGAAAAGGAGAAAGAAAAAAGAAAAAAAAGAGAGTAAAATCTCTAATAGATCATAGCACTTTGAAATGTGTATTTCAACTGTCCTCTTTGGACTGGCACTAGTATTCATCAATTAGCGATAACAGCATGTTTTTCATTCTATTCTATATAAAAGAAGAAATTCATGAATTACAGTAGCTTGGAGTTAAAAATACTGACTTGTCCTGCCCTCCCTTAATACAACAACAATCATGAAATGCTTCTGTATGCTTCTCTCAAAGACAAGGTCGTGAAAGACAAGTTTAAGTATGTAGATGACTATGATTATGGAATGATTAAATTTGGTCTTTCTTAAAATAGATTTTGTAAACTGAGAACTCCCAGGGTTGTCTGCTTAGAAAAATCAGCTCATGCTATTCACCCATTGGACAGCAAAGAGAACAGTGCTGGATTCTTGTGCTGCCATAATTTTTTCTTTATTTTATTGAAAAAAGTCATACAATATTTTAATTATGTTTTCCTCTACCATAATTCCTCTCTCCCCAGTAATATTTCACTTGCTCATTTAATCACTAAGGAGGGATAATAGTAATCTATATAAAAGGTTAAAATATTTAAGGAGACATCGAATATCAAATAGGTACAAATAGTTAAGTATTATTGAGTTAATCAAATGTCAATAACGAACATCATAGTTTTTCTTTTCTTTTCAGACAGTCTCTCTCTAGTTGGTTTAGAATTTGCAATCCTCCTGCCTCAGCCTCTTGGGTGCTGGGATCACAAGCATGAGCACACCCCACCCACATTCTCATGAACGTTCCTAGTCATGTACTTACTAAAGGAGGCTGAGCGGCCACATTTCCTTCTTTCTGTATTATTTGATGGTTATGTTTCATTATAAATGAAGGGACATTTTAGCCCCAAACAATTTTTTCTAAATCTTCCCAGACCATATTGAACCACAGTCTCACAGCTCTGCACAGAGTCTTATGCTTTCTCCCGGTTTGGGAAGGCGACTGAAACCAGGGCACTTTACAACTGAAAACTCTTTAAGAAGACATTTACTGCCTTGGAGTTTTCAGTATGTCGAGAACTTAGATTCCATCTCTCCATGAGCTAATAGTTCCTCAGGGCTACATGAAAAGCCATTTCTTTGTTTGTATTTCTTTATTTGATTTCTCTGATCCACCACTAGAAACGCCTGCAGAAGAACGTGCATGGGACCGAAGGGGTTAGCTAATCCACAAGCTGGGGATTTGTGAAGCTGCTGAGAATCGAACCCAGTCTTCAGGAAAGGCCCAGGAGGGAACATTATAAAAGCTGCTGCTGAGTCACAGCTGCGTTCTTAGAAATGTGGGTCGAACGCTGGTGAAAGGATGTGGTTTTGGAGATTGGAGAAAGGTCTTGGAAAACTCAATAATCTTGGGGAACACTGCCTTGTCATCATTCCTGTGCTCAGGTCCAGCTAAATTTAACATTTAGGTCAACCAAGAAAATAGATTCTGGGTCCCTTTGTTTTTTGCTAATACTGTTTTGTACCGACAGCAAGGGAGGAGTCGGAGGACCATTCACATTTCCCATTTCAGCTTGAGAGATCAGTAACAATCGCTCGCTGTCTCTGCCTGTCTTCTCTCCCTCTCCACTGAATCTGTAGTCTCTTTTCTTGCTGTATTCCCCATTCCCTTTATCTTTCCTCTTCTGCTTTTCCCACCAGAAACCTCACAGGAAGAGAAAGAGTCAGCCCTACATGAGACTGGATTACATCCATGAAAACAGAGGAGCTTTTCATAATCCGAGGCAATGCTATGGTAACCGAGCCCTGCCCAGCCCTACTGACTAAGATTCAAGTGCGAGCCTCCAGCAAGCACAGGTGGCAAGTGTCAGTTTAACCCCTTTCTAACCCCGCCGTTTTCAACACGCAGGACCTCTCTCTCATTAGTCGTACAAAGTACCAAATTCCAACCTCAACTCTCATGCCGTTAAATTAACAACATCACACTGCTGTGTATGGTGTGAATGTCTCCCATAACTTTACACGGGAAACACTCTTCAGATTTCATTGACCCGTTTAAAAATAGCAGACTCTAATTTGAAACAGTCTCCTCCCCCGACACAGGCGTACTATTGTGAACTCTCACTAATATTCCTTCTCAGTGCTAGGTAAATATTTTTCTACAAACACAAATAAAATTCAGTTTAATCACAGGTTTTGGAAGTCACATTTGTCAAAAGATGATGTTTGTTTTGAAACAAATCAAACAGAAAATATTCCTTAGAGCTAAAATGACAAGCCACAATCTGTTTCATATAACAATGGCCATCTATTTTTAAGATATAAATCAAATTTTCCAGTGTTTATTTTGACTTGAAGATTGCCCAATAGATTATTACATCCCTGCCCAATGAAATTTCTTTTTCTTGGGTGGGTGGGAACTAAGCTTGCCAACTAACA
>CABHPQ010162945.1:0-24456 GCA_902168405.1 Peromyscus aztecus | reverse complement strand
AAAAAAAAAATGAATGTCTTCAAACTTTGCCACTTAGTAACTCAAGAAATAA
This sequence comes from Peromyscus aztecus, assembly GCA_902168405.1. Classification (NCBI taxonomy): domain Eukaryota; kingdom Metazoa; phylum Chordata; class Mammalia; order Rodentia; family Cricetidae; genus Peromyscus; species Peromyscus aztecus. The sequence goes on along the minus strand of CABHPQ010162945.1, from coordinate 24,404 downwards.
AGTAAAACATCCTTCTAGAAAAGATGCCTACAGACCACTTTAAGTCCACACGAAGTCCCAAGTAGTATCATTGTGCTCACTAAACAAGGAATGGTTCTTTTGTACACAGCTGAAACACTCGAAATACACAGGCACACCAGTTCAGTTTTCACACCAGTTCAGTTCTGACACAAGTCACGTCATACTTAAACTCACCGCTGGATGTAAGGGTCGGGGCAGTATTGTAGGGTGGCACACCGTGGAGTTTCAAAATTCATTTCCTTCAACTCTCTTTGGTACCAACAGATGGGGAGCAATTCTATAAAATACACATATACACCTGAGGATATCTAGGTATGGAGCCAGGAGGCTGAAAGCAATCGGGTCAAATGCCATCAGACATAGAAGTTTAGACACTTCCCCCTTTCACTCAGATTTGCAAAGAGGCGGGGCGTTTCTTCCTTTCAGCCAATGAGAGCCCTCAAGTGACTAGAGCATCATAAACAGTCGATTCTTACCAGCTGGGCATCCTCTCTAAAGCCGTTCTTCCTCTCTGCCACAGTTTGAGAGCCCCTGACGTAGAGTGTCCACACTTGTTGCCAATTTGTAGGCATCTCCGAACTTTTGATCTTGCTCGTGATTGGGTGTTGGCATGAATGGCATCAGAGGTTAATCTGAGGAGCCAGGACTTGTGTTACTGAGCTAATAAATGTCCCCCTCGCTCCAGCTGAGTAACACCACCTTGTATCTGGATCCTGACTTGATTCGAGAGAGCTTCTGTCACTGCTACTGGGGCTAGAATGTTTTGCAGAGACGCTTAAGAGAGCTTTTTTTTTTTTTTTCCGTCTTCTCCCCCCCCCCCCCCTCAGCCTCCCTTTCAGCCAACCGCCTGTTGTGGTCACAATCTCAAATAGCAAAGACAGGGAAATTCCTTGATTATATTTAACCTAGAACTCACTCTTCGTTTCAACTAGAGAGAGAGTTATCATGCCTATGTCCCTAGAATTTTTTTCTGCCCCAAATAAAATACTCTGTACTGATTTATTTTATCCATACAGATGTAAGTAATAGTATTTTATATGTGCTATTAAAATAGAAACTGATACTTTACTTTACAATGGTTTTGAATTATTTTATTATTTAGATATTCATTTAGAATTATTTTAAATTGCCTGTCAATGGAAAATAATGAAGTTTATTTCAAACTCTATCAGTTTCTTGTGTCTCATATTTGCTGCCTTTAATCTCCTTTGACCTACTTTGCTATGAAATCTAACGTTGTTCATACATTCAAGAATTAATATATTATCAGACAAAGTTGCCATGAAGATTAATTTGTTTCCTTTCTGAATGTAGGCTGTAAACCGATCTTGGTCCTGTGGATTTAGAAATTGAATGAAATATGATTCAGAAGCTAAGTAGGAATAGAGTCCAACAGGGAAATAAAAGCTGTGTGCCCGAGTGTCCCTGACATGGCAAGTAGACACCTCCATTCATGTGGCAATCATAGACACCTGCAAACCAGTGACATCAGAAAATGTCAAAGTTGTGAGACAACCCAAAGTGAAAGCTGACATTTTCCTGTAAGAAATTCTGGTTCAAAATGTGTTCATAAAGATGTTTTATTTGTTGCTCCAGCCAGGGAGAAGCTATTTAAAACCTGACATTCTCTTCCTTTACTCAGACTGAGAGTGTCTAACATCTGTGAATTGTGAAACTCGCACACATGCTGGCCTGAGCCCCAGCCAAATCAGACAGCTTGCTCTACAAAATGTGAAACTTGAAGCAAAGATCATTTCACTAATTAATTATAGATTTGCTCGTTGGAATTGAAGTGTTTGGCTTTCTTCCTCTCAGCAAAGACAGATGACCTAATTCGCAAAGTTCTTAAATTGAGAATAGGCAATGTCTTGTGGCCATGGCCACGGGGAGGTTCCATCACACAGGGCCTGTCTGTTCCTAGTTGTAAGATGAGTCTTTGGAGGCAGAGGTGGGATGACCTCCTATTCAAAGACAGCCTAAACTGTCCCGAAAATACATGAGTGGGGGATATAGTTCAGTGGCAAAGCACGTGTTTAGTGTGAAAAGGCCTCAGGTTCAGTCCTCAACCTTTGAAAGTAAGGAAGAGTAAGACTGCAGTTTCAAGTATAGAATTTCCTAAATGTTAATAAACCTATGAGTGACTTGGAATCCTTGTCCATGCAGAATCTGGATCTTTAATTCCAGGGCGGGGTTTGAGATTACATTTCTAACCCTGGGATTATTATGCCAGGCTGGCTAACCTGAGGGCCAGATTCTCAAGTGGTACGATCTGTACTCACTGCTGGTCAGGTATTTATAATTAAATGCTTGCTGAAAAGAAGAAGGAACTTACTGAACTAAAGTCATAGACTTCCACATAATCAATTTCAAACATCTTTTATGAATATTTTTTGTTTACAAGGTTTATGGCTTAATTTGAAAGGTTTATGTTTAAAATAATTTAAAATACATGCCATTCCATCAACAGTTGTTACAAAAAAATTACTAAATTTGTTTGGGTAAATAAGACATTATTGGGGGCAACAAATTTTATAGAAATAATCATGAAGGATATTGGTTCCTACTGATTAATGGAAATAAACAGAGTTGACCTGATTTAGAGAAAAAGCGAACTCCCTAGGCAGGATTCAGCAACTCATCTAAAGCATATGGGCACCCATGACCTGAGGAAATCTGTGACAGGTATCCCGCAATTACTGTACCTGCTTCCCATCTGTATTGCCTCACTCCCCCAGAGTAAGTTACTCCCCAAATGTGTAAATTATTTCTTTGATATACAAGTTAGAAAATTTTATGAGAGTTTGAAGTCTTTTATTCAGAAAGTGTAACAGACTAACCTACATGGACACCTAGGAGAAGGTAATGATTGGCCTTTCCAACCTACATGCTTCAGAGATGCTTGTGACCATCCTTGATTTGTATGAAGAGGGGATAAAGAACACAGGGAAACAGCAATGTTCAGGATGTGGCACTCTGGACATAATGTGACAGGAAGAAATGCCTTCCTTCTCAGCTTCTAGCAGCCGAGAATGTATCTGGCCTGATTCAGATGTTCAACACACAATCTCTCTCCTAAGTCTGTGACATTTATCTCACAAGTGCCATGCCTTTCCGGTCTGGGCTGCAAACTTTTATCATTATCCTGCTTTGGATCATGTTTTGTTTTCCACCAGAGATGTTCTCAAACCTCCTCTATATAGTCTTCAAAAACCAAGTGACTCCTTTGTCTCGTCAGATAGGAGGAACTGACTTTAATCTCTCATGTCCTAAATTATTACATCCAACTGCTGTGGTTGGAGTATAAAATGTCCATTACAGGCTCATGTAATCTAATCTCATTTTGAGAGGTTTTATGACCTTTGGGAGGTGGCGCCTAGTAGAAGGAAATGATTCTTTGGGCCATTGGCTTAAGGATTTATAATCTAGTTCCACTGCCTGTCACACCTCTGGTTCCCGATTCACCTAGATGTGAACAAGCAGCCCCATGCTCCTGTCGCCACAGCTCACGCTCTCCTTGCCACTGTGCCTTTGCACCTTGATTATGAGTCTCATCAAGACAGGGGAAAGAAAGGGCTCTGCCATGCAAGGAGAGAACAGTAAGTGCAGGGTGGCGGAAAACAGATGCTGCCATGAACAGCTTAGAGCAGAAGACCTTGTGTGTGCCCCCCCACCATGGCAGTTTGTGACTGTGGCCACCGCTAATTAGAGAAGCTGAATTCAGAACGACGCGACCTTCGGCGCCATCCTGTCAAGCTCGTTATGGCCTATACCACTTCAGACTATGGGAACCAAGAAGGGACCTTCTACAATACAAGGTGGAAATCTTACCAACTATCACTACATGAAGGGACAGTTGAGTTCAACATTTTTCAGCATGTCACCTCAGTTCAACCACAGATTATATTTATTGATGGGGAAAGCAAGGCTCGCGTTGGGAAGAGGGTCTTACAAACCCTCCCCCCTTGTGCTCCATATTTCTTACCATAGTTACAGTCTGATGTCTAGGTAGAGTAAAGCTAGAACCAGAATCACTGTGTAGTGATAATGACAAGTGTTAATTCAGTGGAAAAGCACAACATTGTAGACCTAGCTCTGGTCCTTGGATTTGACCTTGAGCGTCTTGCAGGTCCTGCAATCCACCAAATGGAAATATTTCTACTTGAACCCATGACTAGAGTCTATTCAGAAAAAAGAAAAGGCTTCAGGGGGTTGTCCCAGTGAAAGGGAAGTTTTGATTCAGAAGGCATCCAAGGAAACACAGAAGCCAATTAAGCAGGGAAGAGGTTGGCAGGTTCCCTAACAGACAAACCTGATACCCTCTAAGTCACACCCAGTGTCCAAAAGCAATGTGGGTGGGCTTCTCCTCCAGACATACCCGAACAGCTGTGTGGGGGATGCTCCTCACTCCCACCCCTCCTTCACTCAAAGTCCACGTGTGTGGGAGATAAATAAGGAAACACAGGAAGTCCTTATTTGGTACTGCCCAGATTTGTTTTTCCGGAAGCATCTGTTAGATGCAAGACAAGATGTGCCTTTCTGCTACATGTTTCAGTGTGTGTTTCCTAAAGGAAGAAATCCCTTACATAATCACAGTCCAACCCTAGAAACCACGAAATGCACATCCTTACAGTTTCTACTCTCTGCATCCATTTAAAGTTGCCTGTTGTGCCAATCATGCCCGTAGAGTGACAGAAAAGCCCTGATTCACGCCTTGGTCTGTTTAGTCTTCTCTCACTGCGAACAGTCCCTTCAGCTGCTGCACGACACGGCTATTTGGAAAGCTGACAGGCCAGCTGCCTAGTTTAGTTTTGGGGGGACAGTTTCTCCTGAGTAGATTCAGTTACTCACTTTTTGACCGAAACGCCATGAAATCAACACTCCATGCATCGACTCAGGAATTGTGTGGCTTTTAAAACACCACCAGTGGATTTTCCCCAATTTAAAACTCTGAGAAGCAGGTCATTTTGAAACTTGCACAGTAACTTCAAGACCTCCGGAAATTCCTCTATAGTTCGTTTACAGTATCATATACCTCTAGGAGACATACACTTGTGAAATATTGGAATCCTGGTCTTTTTTACATCATTGCCTCTCTCTACTTTATTTTTCTGTGTTATCACCTTTTGCCCCACATGGTCTTGGGAAGGAGGAGGGGTGGGATTTTTAAGAGTCACCCGAAGGCTATTTGAGGAGGGTAAACTTTCAGCTGGGCTTGAAAAGACCCAGTCAAGTGGTTTTCGGTTTTGCTTGTGAAGAAATTGCTGCTTTTCACCTGGTGTGTGAATGGCCACTGAGCATGTTCCTCCTCCTCATAGGTTGGTTTCTGGTGTGTGGAGTTATTAAAGGCTCAGGCTGGAGGTCACCACAGGATCACTTTAGGAACTGGCAGGAAAATGTCTGTAAGGCTCCTTTATCAGGAATGTAAAATGGTACAGGAAAATCGGTGACTTCAGTATTTACTTAAAATTCAAATTGTTTTCTACTGTCCAATATATGAATACTATTCAGTATACATATTATATATGTTTGTATGTATTATATGATATACTACTATACATATACTGTACATGATATGGTTGTTTTGAGAAGAATATATGAAATAGAAATTATCTTAATTTTGGTGAACATAAACACACAGATCTGTGAAGAGCCACAAAGAGTAAGGATGTCAGTCAAGTTGTCACCATAGAAGAAAAGCCTAGGGAGGATTCTTTCCAGCTCCAGGAATCTAAGACTCTATGGCTATTCCCTCCTTAAAAGCTATTTACATGTTTGATCCATATATGTATCTAACTATATAAAGTCATTTTGTTCTAAAAATCATGCTTATAAAATGCTTATAGATCACAAAATACATTTGTGGTGTTATTAGAGTCTAGGGGGAGGGGTGAGTTGGAAGCAGTTGTTTAACAGGCGTTGGGTTTCAGTTTTGGAAGATGAAAACTTCTAGAGATCATGACAGTGTGGCTATATTTAGCTCTACTCAACTGTACATGTAAAAATGATGAAGGCAGTAAATAGTATGTATAATTTGTCATACTGATTTTAAAAATTAAAAATATGTGTAGGTGAATGATGAAATCAATAGTCGGCATAAACATCAAAGGTAAGAAAAACAAAAGAAAATCAGAGAGCATTTCTTCAGAAATATGCAACATGAATGTCTATATGTGTCTTTAAGGGTCGTGAGTTTGTGATCTTCTAAGGAGGATTTTACAAAATTTTCTATCAAAGCAATACATTAGACTTTCGTTTTGCATCATATAGTCTAGGCATATAAAATCTGAATGAGAGCTAGGGGCGTGTCTCAGTCAGGTAGTACGGTATTTGCTTTACAATTATGCAGACCTGAATTTGATCCTCAGAAGCCAGGTAAAAAGATGAATATGGAGGTGGACATTTGTAACCCCAACCTTAGGAAGCAGGAGACAACAAGATGCTCTGTGAGGTTCACAGTCAGCCAGCCTAGTCTACTTGGTGAGCTTCAGGCCAGAGTTCCAATTTAAAAATAAGAGGGGAGTGGACAGGCCCTGAGGAGTGACACCAAGACTGTCTTCTAGTCTCTACACATGTGTGCACACACATAAATGTACACACTCACAAGTACACACACACACACACACACACACACACACACTATCTGTTGAGATGACATGTAAAGTGACAATTCCTGCTGTGTAAGGAGCTTAAACTTCTAGTTTCCGAGTCTAACATGCCTGTTTGCTCATTTGCTCATGGTAGGTCAGTGACTGTGGTTGATGTCATGATAACACCTGAATTTTAGCAGGGTTCTGATGTGATTCCCTTAGAGCATTCATTTATTTAACCACTGATTCATACAGTCAGCACAAATATTTCTTGAAGTTCTCCTTTATGTAGGCATCGGTGTGCTGGAAGCTTCCTTCTGGTAGCAGCCAGATCAATAAGAACCAATCCCTGTGTCTAAGTGGCTCCCAGAGCTCTTGAGAAGGACTTTCTTTCCCTTTTTATATCTAAAGTATTCTGCACAAAGAACACAATGTAATACCATAGTAACTCAGTGTCCGCCACGGTCCCTTTAAATACAGGCAAACTATCCAAATCTTGTATTGTTCCTCTTTCTTGCCACTGCATTTGTGTTACATCTTCGTCACAAAATTTCATCTTATTTAATGATGGTGAAAGTTAAAAAAAAACAATGAAGTGAAAATGGCTGGAGAAATGGTTCAGCAGTTAGGAGCATTTGCCTGCACTTCCGAAGGACTTGGGTTCAGCTCCAAGTACCAATATGGCAGCTTATAACTGTCTGTAACTTCTAGGGGATCCAACACCCTCGTACAGGCATACATGCAGGCAAAACACCAATGCACATAAAATAATAATAAATAAATCATTAAAAAAATAAGTGAATAAAAAGAAATAGGTATGACACACACACACATACCCCCGAGTTACTGATGGCCAATTTGCTTGCCTGGATTTTGGTCTGGGGCAAATGGTACCTGACTGGTACTGATGAGGCAAGAAGATGTTTACTATAGAGTCCATGAAGCTCGGGTGTTAACAGGAAGAGAATGCGGCATTCTTAATTGTCTTTCTGAGACCCAGAGACCACTGTGGCAGTTTCTCTCTCTAGAAAGACATCTACTTCTACCTTGTTGCTTCAGTATTGTTCCTGGGGAAACCCCAAAGGCCATTATTTCTGTCCAGAAAGGTAGGTATGACCCAAGATCTGCATATTCCAAAGCACTGTGGCAATAGTATGTCTCTTTGGTATGTAGAGTCCTGAAAAACAATACCTATAGATCACAACTATCAATAGAACAAGAAACACTTACGAATTCCTAGTTTTGAAAATCAACTATACTTAAAGTTTAGGAGAATTTAGAGTTCATTAAGTGAAAGATAAAAAAAAAAAATTCCAGCAAGCAGGATAATTTTTTTTTTGTTTTTTGTTTTTTGTTTTTCGAGACAGGGTTTCTCTGTGTAGCTTTGCGCCTTTCCTGGAACTCCCTTGGGAGACCAGGCTGGCCTCGAACTCACAGAGATCCGCCTGGCTCTGCCTCCCGAGTGCTGGGATTAAAGGCGTGCGCCACCACCGCCCGGCAGGATAATTTTAAAATAACAAAACTTTCTATGATAGTTTATATTTTACAGGCTACCCTTGAAGTATTACCTCATCTCAAGCTTCTAACTTTTCAGTGAAGTTGAGGCTGAGACAAGTGGGGTCATCAACTCCCTTTTACATGAGAAAACCAAGAATCGATGTATTAATCAATATCAAAATTATATCCTTTAATAATCACCAGTAATACTGGCCTATAATAGACCCAGACTTGAGACTACCATCTACTCAGGAAAACAACATTAATTAAATGCCCATAGTATTCTCAGTAGTATAGAGGCCTTTGGCAAAATAAATGTAAATAAAACAAATGCTTTTTACTAAATAGTTTATGTTCATTGTCCATTTATGTAAATGCCAAACACCGCAGTCATATTTTCTCCCCTTGAAGTGGGGAACAAAAGCTGGAGAGTGTGCAGTCCAGAGAGCAATGGAGCCAGAATCTGAACTCAGGTCCAGCTGTTTTCCTAACATCAGCATCACACTTTGACAATCCTGGCAAGATCCAGAATGCTTCCACATATGTCTTCCATCTTGGAGGCCTAATAAATGGTGCTAGCACACGTCCCTCGGCTTCTTTTTCTGATCCAGGGAGTCTACAATACCCTAAGCCCCACAAATACCATCCTCCAAATGCAGGGATGAGCTCATAGTGAGCACCCACATTTGGGCTGAGAGTCAAGAATGTTAACTCTGCTTGTTTTGAAATCGGGTTGTGTGCACTGTTTAAAGATGTGGAGGTGGACGGACTGATAAACTGCTTCTGTGGGCTGGAAATAATTCTCAGGGCATCCTTACAGGGATATCCCATGCAATGACCCCTGACTGAGTATTGTTTACAGCAATGCTTCCCTGTCAAGTTTCTTTCTTTCTTCTTTTCCTTTCTTCCTGCTTTTCCAAACTTTATTAAAGGAAAAAAAAAAAAAAACACCATGGCAAATCTCCTGGGATTTCTCCCTTAAAAATGTGACAATTGACTTCCAAACATATGCGGGTGCACTCTTCCCATCAAGCTAAACAGATGAGTAGCTGAAATCCTGGGATGCTCCCCTTCCAACTTGTCCCAGTCTGTGGTCTGTCTTTGGATCAACAACAATTGCTCGACAACTCCTGCTACTGTGATTTCATTCATTTTTGTTGGTAGCTCTCTGAGCATTTCTGTATGCAGGAACAGCAGAATCTGAGCAGCTTCGTGAAGAACCACATCCCCTGTGTCAAAAGCAAGAATGTTTATCTAAAAAAGCAACAGCCGAGCCCTCTTCTGTTCCATTTGCTTTAGTAACTGTATCCTGTGTTAGACTCTCCGGAACCAAAATGTGAATTTCCTAGTGCAAATTACCAAGTAAGCATCAAGACACTGAATCTGAAGGAAGTTAGCCAAAGCCATTACACGAGCCTTAAAATCTGGATTATTTACATCCAGGTTGACCAATGGCTCTCCCCTTTTATCTGCACTTTCAGTACTTTTCCTGTTATCAGGTACTAATTCCTTTTATTTTTTAGCACTATCTCCATATCCAGCTCCAACAGATAAAACAAGAAGATAGTCAGTTGCTTCTTGCTGACCCTGAATCTTGAAAGGATAATTAACATCGCTGAGTTACTTTTAGAAGAACTTGGGTCAGTCACTGCTCTGGATGTTTCTCAGGTTACCTCTGTCTTCAGTCCTCTAGCGTCTGATTTTCTGGTCTTCAAGCCAAACAATAAAGCTTCTAAATTCTGTTTCGTCTTTGCAGTTGAAGCCCCTGGGGTTGTTGAAGTCCATGAGCTTGTGTCCAAGCATGGCCCTGCACTAGCTGCTTGAGGCTCTACATAGTGAATTCCAGGCTACCCAGGGTTGCATAGTAAGATCCTGTCTCAAAAAAGGAAAAAAAAAAAAAGAGGATATTTCTTGAGGCATGTAGAATATTTACAGTTCTAGTTGAAGAGGGGGAACTTAACTGCTGCTGTACATTTCACTGACATTGACCTGGGAAGACCTCCGTTGGAGAGACTCCCATAAGTGCTAAATTCACGTTTTTTGCTAGATGCAGATAAAACAGTAGGGCTGTGGGGTTATTACTAAGCTATAGTGACACCCCAGAGAGAGATTGGGAAGAAATGAGGATTCCTAACATGCAATTAAAGGGTAAGTATAGGAGACAAATGGTCTCTTCATCACTTATGAAGAGTCAAGAGGCTCTTCACAAAAACAAACAATGCAAAGCTGCAGGCTGAGAACCCAGTGGTGAAAGTCACAGAGCTTAAAAAACACCCAGGCTCAGTGCAGATTGGCTGCAAGCACCTGTTACCCTGAACTAAAGGATGGGACCTTGAATAAGCTCAAGCCATACATACGGGGGGAAAATAGTATTGACCCATTGCTCAGAATCTCCTAAGCTCTCAGAGACCACTTGAGTGAGGTGGGCCTCTCTTCCTTGGTAGGAGCTAAGACTTCATCTTGCTGAAATGAAAGTATCCGTGCGGCAAGCACCCACAGCATGAGTGCCATGACTTTCTCCTCAGGGTCCCAGCCTCCTACCTAAGGTTAAATTCTAACAGAACAAGAAAAGAGACATTCTAGTCATAATAAAGGGGAGCACAGCAACCAGAGAAGTGGCCAGAATTTAGTAGCATATACCAGCTGAAGATAAGGAATCCTCAAGTTTGCATCCTGAAGGTAATTCACTGAAGGGGCTAAAAAATAAGGCATACAAGAGTTTGGTGACTTGGGCACATTTTCTCATGGGCTTCAACACCCTGCTAAGAACTGCCATGGCAGGGTAAGCCTACTATTATTCGGCTAGCTTGCTCTAGGAAGTCTAATGGAGATGATAACCAATGCTGAACAAAGATTGTTGCATGAGTTTCCCTAAAAGAAAGAAAAAACAGAATAAAGAAACTGAACACACTAAATTGGAACCATGAGGGCGAGAGATCCAGTGGGGGAAGATGCAGATGGGTGGGCCAGCAAAGCTATCAGGAGAGTGGAAGATAGGGTTACAACATCACTGAGACTCTCAATGTTACCTCTCCTCTGTAGCTCAGGCCTGATGATAGGAGACAGATCAGAGTTGGGCTTCTTCCTGTCTATTCATGGGGATGGCATCCTTCTACGCTTACCAGTAAGAATCAAATGGTGCTCATTACCTGCCAGATAGCAGAAAGCTGTAATTATAATAGTGACAAGCAAGAAAGCTTAGAGATGCTGCCAATGGGCTTGGCCTGCAAGGAGCTATAGAAATGTCTAGCCAAGATGTTACATTCTTAAGGATATGACAAGTGGCTATCAATAGAGAGTACATCTTAACATGTAAAATCAGACAAAAGAGAGTGGACTGTGTGAGGCTGAGAGATGCTGTAGAAATATCAACATGCGTTTCCTTGATTCAATCCTTGACCTGAGCCCATTTTTAGACTCATAATCCATTAGTTTAAGTGATATCTTGGTCTTTAGAAAAAAATAAAGAAATACGTACCTGGAATTTTTAATCTGACATTGCAACACAATGTTCTCATCCACAAAGTTCACACTTGAGAACAGTAAACTTAAGCTACAAAAATATTTGCCCATAACCCTCTCATAATGCTTTAAGTGAGCGTATAGCTTGAAGACTGCAGGCCTCTGGTTGGGCATGCCTTTATGCTCTGCAAATGTATGTCATGATGACTGGTCTAGGCTTCTCTAAATAAATTTATAGGCAAGGATGCTCAGAGAAATGCACTAGGCTCTACTCTTAACAGGGCTTTTTATACATTTATGGCTCCGTAGTCAATGGCTTGAAATATTTAAAACAAAGTTCCTACAGAAAGCGCTTTACATTTTCATTTGTACTGGCCATGCCAACTGTGTAGTTAAACTCACGTACAGCATTTACTTGAGTGACGACATTGAACACAGAGGGTCTGAGGTGAGAATGGACTTTTGTTAGAGTTCAAGATCATGTGGATACACAACAAACAATGTTGATTAAAGTCTAACTTGTTCACTGTATCTGGAGACCCATCCTGTGGTCATCTTTCCAGTTTCCAAGTATTCTACTGGAATAGTAAAATCAGCAGTGTGATACCTACACTAGGATCTTAGCTTGTGAACTAACAGCTTTCAGACTAGAAAACAAAAACAAAAACAAAAAAAACACAAAAACCTCTTTATTGCTCTATCCTCATTCATCCAGAGTTGAAATTGAAAAGAAATATCATATTCTGAAGATGGTAGATATTAGTCCCACCATAATGTTGGCTGAAAGATTAGGTACACAGGGAGCACGCTTATTGTGTCTCTGTTAATGTCTCAATGTGGCCCCCAAAGTGTTCAAATGGATCTCAGAGACCAAATACGTGGTTTTATAATCTCAATTCATTCAATAACAACCTGTGTACAACTTCTATGAGGTCTTTGCTTGTTAATTTTGTTTGTTTGTTTGCTTTTCCTTTGCCAAGAAGATGAACAAGGTTTCAGGTTCATGCAGCCATTGACTTGATGAATGCATTCCTGTTTAATCTGATGATAAAGGGGGATCAGAAATAATTCACCTTCATGTGGGGGGTGTAACAAAATGTATTTGTAATTATACCTCAGGGTTATATGAACTCTTCTTTGTTATATTGCGCACTGAAAATATCTGGGTTGGTTGTTCAACCCATAGCACATCACACTGCATGTACTGATGTTCCCTTACACCAATAGCATGCTGATCAGTCAGGACAAACAACATATGGCTTTTATGCAGGAATTCTTGATAAGACAGCTATGAGTCCACATTTGTCAAAGGATGGATCAGTGGTTCTCAACCTTCTGAGTGCTGTGACCCTGTAATATAGTTCTTCATAGTATGGTGATCCCCAACCATAAAATGGTTTTCATTTCTACTTCATAACTGTAATTTTGCTACTGTTATGAATTGTAGTGTAAATATCTTTGTTTTCACAGGGTCGTAGGCAATTCCTGTAAAAAGGTCATTCAATCCTCAAAGGGGTTGCAACCCACAGGTTGAGAACCACTGGAACAGAGGATAAGCTCCAGGAAGATTCCAGAACCTGGAACTTGAATGAAACCTTTAGGAATCCATGAGTTAGAACTTTGCAGATTATGCCTTCTGAAGGAGAAAGAAAAGAAAGACTATTGTATCCTGAATTACTTATCACCATTCAGGAAACAGCTTTGCATCAGTTATGAGCTCTGGGGGCAACACATCCCATGACTATTTATAGAGTTCTGGATCACATGCTGGTTGACAATAGAATTTGAGTGCACTGTGGCAAAAGATGCAGCTTGGAGCTAAAGGAAAATGCACTGGAATAATCATGATGTGAACTTTGACATGTAAGGGTAAACTCAAGCCATATATACGGGAAAAAACATAGTCCATTGGTTAAACTGTGGCAACACTGGGAAGGGGAACTTGAAGCAGTCAGGTGTGGAACTGCAGTTATTTCAGTTTTTCCAAAGAATAATGATGCCTCGCAGTCAGTCACCAAAAGGCAAAAATATTACACCCAGATGGATCCTAGCAGGACAAGAGCTTGGTCAACTACATGGGTGGTCACCCATATATCCATTATCCATTCAAGTTTACCAGGGATCCTCTCCTAATATTTACTTGAGTTCAAATGAAGGAGATGGAGGAAGCTTGTCTATACCCTTCCACCTAAGATGACCAACCACATGTGCAGCAGAGTTTGGTCCTTCATGGATTTTATTTTCTCTTTGAATATTTATCTATTTATCCAGACTGGGAACTGAACTCATGACCTCATGTATGCTAGGCAAGTGCACTAGCACTGACTGATAACCTTTAAGAGTTTGGATTGATTATCTGTTATAGTGAGTAAGTATGTAACTGTGGGTGGGGATCCACGGAGTAATTCAATAGGAATCTGTTAGAAGGGAGTTATCAGGATATTTAAGTTTGCACTGACTTGTTTTGGAAAGCATTCAAAGGATTGAGTGCTTCTTGAACTCTTTTTCTTGTACAAGGCGAGGCTGCTCTGTGACTGGGTATCATAATCTAAACTATAAGACAGGATAGGAAGCAAAGCTCAAACTATGGGCTGAGCATGAAGCTCAGTTTGGAACGGGCTTGCTTAGCATACATGAAGCCCTGGGTTTGATCTTGTACACCCCATAAACAAGGTGTGCAGGTGCAGGTCTATCATCTGAGTACCTGGGAGGTAGAGGCCGGAGGACCAGAAGCTCAAAGTCCTCCTCAGCTACACAGTGAATTTGAGACTAGACTGCAATACACAAGACCCTGATCCAAAAGGCAAACAAGCAAAAATAAATTATATTATTCTGGGATAAAAGCATCAGAAATTACCTTAACTGAGATGGGGGATTGAAATAGCATGCGTCTTCACTATTCTAAATAGCTATAAACTGACCTTATTTCATCTTGCACCATCTCAGGACTGCAGGCGTCTTGGCTGATGATGACTGTCACATTGTGTTTAAGTTTACTAGGATGACAGGAAGGCCTGTCTCTGAGTCCCAGGACAGTTCCTACAACACCAGGATCAGCTACAGGCACAGAGCATTGCAGCCTTCATGAGCTGTTCATTGTCTCTTTGAAGCTCAGCCTTGGCTATGCATGGGCTACCTTAGTATGTGCATGAAGGTGTAAAATGTCTGGCAGCAGCTTTTCAGAACATTTCTGGATGGATTTGGAAGATACAACAGCCAGAAAATAATCTACAAGCAGTGAATAGTGAACCCAGTCACCTACTTTGTGAGAAAGAGAAGTTCCCTGAAGTAACAAAATAAACAGAGTATGGACACTGACCAATGGCCAAGTGACCAAGACAGAAAGGGAGGGAAGGATTGGAGACAGTGCCGTCCAGAAACTAGATATATGAACACAGAAATCCAAGGAGAAGATTCTAGTATCATGTGCTCATTCTTGTCAGAACCCAGGAAGAAACACTGACGAGATCACAATTATGTCAGCATGACATTCTCAGTACCTGGAAAAAAACAAAAAACAAAAACAGAAATCATGTGAAATTAAAGGTAGGGGAGGAAATGGTGTGAGAAATTCAGATTAAATAGCTAGGATTAAATAACCTTTTTATAACATGATTTTTTTCACTTTTATTTTATGTATATTAGTGTTTTGTCTGCATACCATGTGCGTGCCTGGTACCCAGAGTGGTACCCAGAAAAGGGTATCAGCTTCCCTAGAACCATAGTTACAGATGATTTAGAGCTGCCATGTAGGTGCTAGGAACTGAACCCAGGTCCTCTGGTTGAGCAGTCAGTGCTCTTAACCACTAAACCATTTCTCCAGCCCTGGGGGAAAGCCTTTCTGGAGAGGTGCTCTTGAGACTGAGAAAGAAGAGTTCATCTGGAGAGTGGGAGAAAGAGCATGATGGGAGAAGAGAGTCAAGCAGGGCAGGGCTAGGTCAGTGGGTTGAAAGCAGAGTTCACGTGGGCCAAGGTAACTGAAAGGAGATGGTGTCAGAGGAGATATTTCTTCAGGAGATGAGATACGCCAGGATCTTAATCAAAGATTAATGGAAAATTTTTGAAATGCTCTCACCAGATATGTGACATGATCCAATTAATGCATTTTTAAATAAAGATTCTGGCTTACCTGTAAATCAGGAAAGGGGTAGGAGGATCAGTTAGGAAGCTCCCCTGATGGCATTTAGTTAACAATCCAAATCATACAGGACCTCACCTGCCTTGTGAATGGGTGACATTGTCTGCCCCTGTGTAGGTAGTAGTTGAGGAGGTGGATGACACATCCTTTTTCTCACAGCTGGCATTCCAGTGGCTGACACTGTGTGACCTTCTATTCTCCAAAACAGATGTGGCCTAGAATGCTTCCAGTTCAGCAAGAGCAGTACTGGGGTAACATTACTAGACTATGCTTCTGCTGGCTCTCCAAATATCTGCCCCCATATCACATCTTTGGAAAACCAAATTCTGTTAACTGGCTTTTGTCCCTAATCTGACACTGAAGTAAATCGAGAGAGCAAAGCAACCAATGGAGATTGGATCTGTACATTCACATGTAGCCTATGCATGGGGTTTCTTACACTGGATGAAAGCAAGGAAAAAGGAGGAGTAAGTTCTCAACCTTGACCGACAGAATTGCCAGTGTGTTATTAGTATGGGGCAATATATGACAAAGGAACACAGAGTCCTCAAGAACACTCATGACCATCACAGTCTTTCACATTACTACCTTAAAAGCCATCAATGGGTAGTAATGACACATGATTTAGTGACTTTTCTTGGGAAGACATGAACAAATCTACTCATGCCAGATAGGGCACCTATGATAGACCAAAGAACTGATGGCACCCAAGTCTGGTTTAATGAACCAGTGAGTTTACTGGGGTCACTTCAAGGAGTCTGAGCATTTCAATGGCTGTTGAGATACAGAAAAAGTCACTCTGCTTGAGTGACAAATCGTGGAGGCTGCATGAGGGGGACTCCCTACACAGTGTGTAGGCAGCTTGTAGGCAGCTTGGCCAATCAGAGTCTCTTCCCATCAGCAGCTGTTACTATTTATATGAGGCCCTCTGAGTCTTCTAAGTTTCAGGAGCTTTATAACTCTTCTAAGTTTCACTCACTTTCTGGAACCCCTCTTTTCTCCTTGCAGTGGGCAGGAAGAGATTTTTCAGTTCAGAAGAAATAGCTACACAAAGCACGCTCACCCTATTGGTGATGTCATAACTTGATTTTCTTTCTTGTGTTTTATTAAGTTGCCAAGAATACTAAATATTACTATCTCACAAAAGAGAAAAGCAAAGCCATTTCATTATGTATACTTGAGTCACAATTTTCTCCACGCTACATGGAAATTATTTGCCATTTAGATATAGAAAGATGTCTAAAAGGAGTTTTAAAGCAATAATGAAGATGTAGAACAATGTGATTTCTCATTATAGATAGTGTTTTTTGTCAGAGATTTTCTCTCAGTAATTATGAAATCAGAAAACTATAATAACTCAGTGATATAAACTGACCAGTAGTATCTCAACTAGATAATAAAAAAAGAGCAAAAGAAAGAGAAATAGTTATATGAAACCACTCTGCTTATTCCCTGAACTGTAGTTTCTAATACATATGCATCAAATATACACTTCCTGGGCTAAGGGTGTATATAGTTCAGCCACAGCCTGCTTGCCTACCAGCAAATACGAAGAAATGTGTCAATAAGTTTATTCTGATGTGTCAAGACTCAGAAGGGAGACTAGTTGACAGACCATGGGGCAGAACATTTGTGATGTCTTTACAGTGCACATTTTGATTCAAGTTGGGGGTTTTATAAAAGATATGTTGATGTAGGCTTAAGCATAAGGGTTAGGAGAAAAGAGGTGCTCAGAAGAAAGTCAGAGATAAGGATTCCTCCAGTGGGAATTGCCCTGGTTGATCTTATTATAGAGTTGCTGCAACTGGGTTTCTATGTAAAGGTATTCTAATATGCTAAGGGACAATTTAGAAAGGTTAATGGGGGCTTGGGGTTTGGTTAACAAGTTACAACAATTTTGGTTAACCATAACTTAAATTCTGAAAAAATAGGATAGAACAGCTTCAGGGACAATAATTTATGCCAATAACTGATAAAGTATTTAAGCTATTGTTGTGTTAATTTTGTTTGGAAATGAGGAACAAAATAAACTAAACCAAATTTATCAAACAGCCCAAGCCATCAATTTATATAAATTTTATGTCAGTCTGCTTGGTCAACTTTGGATTTATCATACTCTAATCTGGCCGTGGCCTGGCTCTGCTCTGTTTCTGACTGAAACATAGTCTGGGCTCAGAAACCACAGTTTGTCATGTGTCCAGGACCCCGCACAGAAAACTCCTTTCTGTAACTCCAGTGGCAGGTAGCCTTGGAGGATGAAGGCAGTGAGCTGAAAACTCTGTTCACTGCTCCAGGGCCTCTAGATTTCCTTGGGGCTCTCAAGAGAGCCCACATGATCCGCAGCTAAAGCACATGCTTACAGGCCCCCCGCCATCAACAGAACATTTGAGACTGTTGTAATCAGTAGCTAAGATTTGATGGCCCCCATAAGTGGTTTCAGTGAACAAGTCAGGTGATTGCAGTCAACATGACAGAACTGAAGAATCTTACGTGTTGAACCAGTTGAGATCCTGTTTTATCTAAGCACCAACTGTCCCTTTTCTTTGAAGTTACATGGAGTCCTGAGTTATATTTGCTAGCCTCCTATTAAGTTGTACCACCAAATATTTCATAAGTTTTGTGAGACTATCTGTGATATCAAAAATACTCTATGCTCGTCCTAGGAACCATATGATCCAAGGTGGAAAGTATTGTGCTCCTAAAGTAGCTGTTGGCTATTCAATGGCATTTCCTTCCTTCCTTCATTCCTTCCTTTTGTCTAAAGGCATATGAACTACTGTAAATGAATATATGTGCATGTGTTATATTCATAAATATGTCACTCTACTTTTGAACTTTATGTTAGAAAATATCTATATCCTAGCAACAGATTATCACCTTTAATTACTTCATGCCTAGTTCTTGAAAGGCCTTCTTAGCCATTTCACAGTAGTAAAATACACTTTCAATTTTCATAATTGGAAGACTTATTTGTAGTAACATATAAGATCACCATAGATACTGTCTCATAAATATATATATTTTTTATTCAGTTAACCTCTCAAAAACAAGCTTTCAAAAACCTTTGAAATAGTTTTGACTTACAAAAATGTTTCCAAGGTAGAATGTCCGTTCCTGGAAACTCTATCTCCCTACATATTAAGTTTGAGGAAGTGTTTTCTTCATGTTTTGTGTGATTTTTGTCATTGGCTTTGGATTTTTGTTAGTCAGTGACTTATTTGCTTTTATTATCAGATTTGTGATCCAGGGTCTCACTGGACATGAGCTTATAATCCTCCTGCCTCAGTCTTCTGAGAGCAGAGAACACCAGCGTGCACCACAAGACTTGCATGCTTGACACAAATTTTTAAGTGAATACGAACTGTGCTGCAGACTCTATACAGATGTCACCAGACCTTACAGTAATGCACTTCTTCCTGCTTCAGGTAAGGCAGGATGTCACACATCAGTTCCCAGTCCTTTCATTGGTTGTGACCTGAATCAGTGTCTCTCTTATACTTCAAGATCTCAAATACTTAGATATTCAGGAAGAATATTCAAAATCGATGGAACCTGTTTGTAACATATCAAAGGTGCATGAGAACACCATGACCCGTGATGTCAACATGGTAATTTTTTTCCCGAAATTGGATATGAGTTACTTTTCCTGTTTCTGCATTACATTGACAACAGCAACAGACAGGGTTTAGGCTCACAGTTCAAAGTATACTCTACCACAGGGAATGGAGAGCTTAAGATCACTAGGGAGAATGTGTGGGAAAAGAACTCCCCCTCAGTGTCTGGTCATCTCATGAAGGAGTAGAAGGGAAATGAGATGTCCAGGAGATGTGTGGTGGAGAAGGAACTTTGCATTTCCTTCTTGAGTGGCTCATGGTGCACTTCTCTTTGGGTCCAAGATAACTGTGCTGTGTAGAACTTTACTTATTTCCAAGAATTTGTTGAGAATCCCATGAGATGCTTGACCTGGACACTTCGCAGTTTTTAAACATTGTAAATGTTTTTTTCCCTAATTAGGTAGCATAATTACATATAGTTGAGCTAAACGGTTTATTTCCCAAACTTAATCCCACCACCCACCTCTCCAGATGTACTGGACATGTAGGGATCTACGTGGAGATGGTAGAGAAGACACATGAAGGAATCTTAGAATGAGCGGCAACAGTCAGAGCAATAGCACTCAAGAGGAGGTTGAACTTAGTAAAGGCCTCTATTCTAAACATTGTGCCTACTAGTTCTAATTCTGCCCACCTTGACTTCTAGGCTCAATTATTTCACAGATTAAGAAGTAGAAACGCAGAGGGACGCTGACTCATCCAAGGACAGCCCAGGGAGGCAGAGATTTCAGTACTTCTGTACTAGAGTAGAGCTGTCTTACTTCACTCATAATTCTTCCTCGGAAGAAAAGGGGCTTGTTTCTTTCCAGAGTTCCATTAATCCTATTTATCCCACTGTCAGCCTCTTAAGATGAGTTATCAATGGATGCTAGGTTGGAGTGCTAACACTGCGGGCTGATCTTTGCAAGCAGAACTTTTATTTGTGTTATTTTTTTTTTCCTGACAGACAATATGAAAGAAATCACTTCTTTTCAGAAGGATACTGGGACTTTGTATGCTGGTGTGGATAATTTTCTTTTAGGAACAAAGTGAGTCTGATGGATTGCGGGGGGGGGGGGGGGGGGGGGTGTTATGTGTAATGTGATAAATTAGAAAAATAAGATCTATGACTCGAGAATTGTGATTCTTTGTATCCCTGACAGCACCAGCAACAATGAAATTCCAAGAAATTTGCATGTGTGTGGAGTCCCGTGGCTTCTTCAGAAGGAAAGCAGAAGTCAAAACTCATGTGAGCCACTCGGTTCTCATTGCTTCTTGACAAGCAAAGTAGACTGGATGCTCAAAGTAAGAAACTCTGTGCTCCCTTTGTGCATCTTAATAATCACAATTACGGAAACCAGTTGAATACAAGCCTCAAAGGAGAAGGGAGAGGAGAGGTAGGAGTTGAAGGAGGAGGAGAAAGAGGAAGAGGGGAGGAGGCCAAGAACAAGAATGACAAGGATATAGAAAGGCCCAGATTTACCACGTAGTCTCACTTTCTCCCTTTAAAGGCCCAGATTTATCATGTAGTCTCACTTTCTCCCTTTAAACGTTGAGAAAGACAGGCCATTCAGTGCCTGGCATAAGAGACAGTCATCCTCTCAGAGCATGATGCTGGTCCCATTGCTTTATTATTTCTTATTTGGCAAGAATTAAAAATGGGCCGTTGCCACTTTAGAAGCCAGCATGTGCGTGCATGGAATGACACAACTGGTTTGCAGCCTAACAAGCCAACCCTAGATTCTTTCCTTTGACGTTTATCCTTTGAGTTTGTTTGCTAGTACAGCTGACAAGTTGTAAATGAACTGGTAACCCTGGTGGGTATCTATCGCAGCACACTAGCTCTGTGCTGTTAAAAATAAAGCATGTGCCTCTATTTTAACAACAGTGTTCCTTATTAAGGAGACTCAGTGAGCCATTCAATTTAGTAGAGGACATTCCCGACTTTGCAGGGTGAACTTTTTGGTACCAAAAAGAGTGTGTGAAATCGGTGTCATGATGCAATAGCTCTTCCTGCAGCCCAAAGAAACAGCTTAAAAGCACTTTCAAAGAGAGTTAATATTTCTGGCTTGTATGCATCACTGGCTGCACAAGGTGATTTTACTGTGCATTATACTTTAATTATAACTGCGCCATAGCCATCTGCTCCACTCCATTCCCTAATTATAGATGCAAAAAGCATTTCACAACTCCCACCTATAAAAAAGATCTGAGGGATTTCATGGCAGGCTTGCTCTGAGCACCTCCCGCCTCTTTTGGCCTGTGGATATTCCCTTCAACGGTACATCTAAACAGACCCAGGAAACACTTGGGTATAGTGATCACAGCCTAAGACCTGGGGTGTCGGAACTATTTTCATCCATTAGACATTTTCTTCTTCCTTTACTGAGTACATGTCAGATAGCCTTTCCTGTGCAGTGGTCAAATGCAACATCCTATTCACAGTTACCTTTCTGCATGTGCTGTTCCCACCATTTTAAAGCTAGTTTTCTTATTTACTGTACCGTCACTTTAAGCATGTCTCCAGCTCCGGAGAGTTTGGTTTCCTGTGTTGTCAGTGGTGAGAAGAGATTCCGAGAGTTTCCTAGTTTACTTTGAGGTGAAACAGTTGGTAGACTTGAAGGTGTCACTGTAGGCTTAGGTCCATAATCCCACCACCTTAGTTTCCCTGCATCTAAATAGAAATTAGGTTAACAAGCATTGGCAAAGGAAACTGTGTTTGTGGTTGGGCCGAACCAGGGGAACAGCCTAATTTCCATGCTTTGCTTATGGCTATCTTATAATTTATAAACAGCAAGGAGACAACAGCTGGAGCACATGAATATTCGGCTATAGGACCAGTCCTTTCCTGGGACAAGGGGGATCTGGGCCTACTCTTTTTATAGAGACTTTTTTTTTGTTCAAGTCCCACACTAGGAAAATGGAGTTGTTAAAGATCCCCCCATTGTTGAAAGAGAAAAGAAATTGTGGGATGTAAGATTCCCACCTATTCCTGGTCTGGCAGAGTTCTTTGTCCCTAAAGCCATTCCTCTGACCGGTGTAGAGTGGAAAGCCCATTGTCATTTTCTTTGGAAATCAGTTTTAGCTCAGACTCCTAGCATGCTCATTAAATGCGTTAGTTTTATGAGTGAGATCGTGACTGAGATGGGGCACAAATGTGCCTCTCTCAGGCCTTCAGTATGGGTACATGGATGGAAAGCTACATCTGCAGATACTGAGTCTCACTTCCCCATAATTACTGTTTCCACCCCTCATCTGAAATCCCCTCTTGGGTGCCAGAGCTGTAACTGGGGCAGTTCACACCTTTCCACATGAATAGCTCTTTACTACTCCACGCCCTGTGACTTGTGTGGTAGATTGAATCAGATCATGATGGGACTGTGAAAGAGAGACACAGGGCAATTGCACGTTCTCCTTCCTTCCCTGCCGTGTACCTGCTCATCATGTACGCAATGTCACTGACGGGGGGATCAAATAAATATTTGGGGCAGGATGATCCTTCGCTTCTGACCTTGCACAGTAAGAATTTTGAATACAATTCACACAAGGAAAAACAGAGTTAGTCAACTAAGTAGGTTGTTCTGGCAACACTCTGAAGATCGAACGTTAACCCTAAACCTTAACCTTCTGGTAAATTCAGTGTCTTCTGATGAGTCATCTAGTTTTGATATTTCTCCATGGTTTCTAAAGCAGACTGTAAATTTCAGATGTGTGTGTTTAGGGAAGTTGAGGGTGATTTGCTGTAGTCCCAAAGCAGGACACTGGAGGAGGACAAGCGGTTTGGGACATATAATTCTAGCGTGTGAGTTGAATGCCTTTCTGGAAGATACATCTGGACATTCTGAAGACTAGGACTTTCCCATGGGGCTGAAAAGGGAAAGACTTTATATATTTTGAAGTTTCATTTCCTCCAAATTCTTGAACTTTCTATTAAATACAAAATCTAGCTACTCGTAAGATTACTGTTCAAGAACAACAACCAAGTCTTTAAAAGAAGATACTCAATTTGGACCACAGGAAGTCATAGGGCATCAACTGTAATAACAAAAATAAACAGTGACTTTTGAGGCAGAAAATGAAGGATAAGTTTTTCATTAAAAAAATATCCAATGAAAATATCAGTTCCCAAGGTGACAGAAACAAGACCCCCTAAATTCCAGCACATGATGTACTGATTGGAGATTCAGTTAGATTCCCTGTACAGCAATGACAGCTGCATCAGATCATATGTTTGATTCCTAATGTACTTTCAAATGTGTACGTGTGCTGATCTCTAAGTTTTATTTGTGGTGGTCTCAGAAGTGTCAGAGTGGATAAGTATTAACATGAAATTACCAGATTCTACAGATACCTTGTTGCCTCTTATTGAGTCTGCCTTTAGAAATACCCTAAAAACGAATTTATTCATTCATTCATTAACATGTATTTGGGAGCTTTAACAGTCCTAGATCAAACATTGGCCAGATCACCTAAAACAGTACAGAGAGGCATGCATTGCAGTGACGAAGTGGATCTGGCAGTGAACTGCCTGCTTGACTCCATGCTGTGTGCTTGCTGTCAGACCTCAGGCAACTTTTTAAATTTTTCCCCCATAAAGTGATAGGTTTGAGCCGGGCATTGGTGGCGCACGCCTTTAATCCTAGCACTCGGAGGCAGAGCCAGGAGGATCTCTGTGAGTTCGAGGTCAGCCTGGGCTACCAAGTGAGCTCCAGGAAAGGCGCAAAGCTACACAGAGAAACCCTGTCTCGAAAAACAAAACAAACAAACAAAAAAAAGTGATAGGTTTAATTTTCAAATAGGATCTTTCAACTCAACATAAACAGATTGTAGTTCTCTCTCCGACCTGCTCAGTAAGGTTTTTTGAAGAGCTGAGTATTCATTTTGGAGTAGGAAAAAAAGGTGTAATGACAACAGAAAAGACCCAGGAATAGTATAAATATCCTTGAACTGGAGCTGTGAAGATAGCTTAGTGGCTAAGGGCACTTGCTATACACTCATAAGGAACTAAGTTTGGACCTGTAGTACCCATTCAAAAGGCCAGGAAAGAACAGGCAGCACTCTTACAAACCCAGCCTTAAGCAATATGTGTCTAATCTGGGAGAAGCC
>CABHPQ010162944.1:0-71138 GCA_902168405.1 Peromyscus aztecus | reverse complement strand
ACACACACACACACACACACACACACACACACACACACACACACACAGCCTTTCTATTTTTGGTGTTCAAACAAGTTTCTCTATATTTCATTGTTCATTTGGTTTCGTATCCCAAGTAATGACTTTCTTTCTACCAGAGATACAGCAATGAGTCATCTCCTGATATCAAAGCTTGGGCTTTCACTTGCCCCCGCCCAGCCCCCACCTTAGATGAAGAAGGTCAAGGCTATTGTTTCCGGGATTGGTAGGGTCAATCTTAAGGTTAAGGTATTGAGGTACCAGAGATGAAAATTAGGGCACTATAGAAAGATAGAAAAATCCAGGGGGACATGAGGAGAGAAAGGAACTCCTCATCCAGAAGTGTGGTTTAAGTTTCTTGATGGCTAAAAGTAGGTAAGTATGACACAAAATTCACTGTGAAGATTACATACACAAACAATGTATTTTTCTCTATGCAGTTATTTCAAATAAGAAGGATAAACTAGCAAGGAAACAAGTGTGCATAACCTCTGAGATTGACCTTATTCCTTCACCAATGACATACCTTGTACTTTGCCATTAAGAAACTCTTAATGTGTTTACAGTCAAAGCAAGTAACAAAGAAATGTTCACTCTTCAGAAATGATTTCAACAATATAATGCTAGAATTCACCAAATTGTGCATGTAACTGTGGTGGTTTGAATGAAAAGGGCCCACATAGGCACATATATTTGAATGCTTAGTTCCCAGATGATAAACTGTGTAAGGAAGATTAGGATGTTACCTTGGAGGAGGTGTGTCACTGGGACTGGGATTTTGGGCTTCAAAAGCTTATGCCAGGCCCCAGTGACTCTGACTTTCTCTCTCTCTCTCTCTCTCTCTCTCTCTCTCTCTCTCTCTCTCTCTTTCTCTCTCTCTCTCTCCCCCGTTGCTACCTGTGGATCAGAGGGAAGTTCTATTACTTCTCCAGCACCATGCCTGCTTGCTTTCCTCCACTCTCCCTGTCATTTTGATAATGAACGAACCTCTGAAACTGTAAGTCCTTAATTAAATGCTTTATTTGATAAGAGTTGCTCTGGTCATGGTGTCTCTCCACGGCAATATAACAGTAATTAAAACAGTCACTATTGCTAACAATACATTTAGTGTGACTTCCTATGAAGCCTTCATATATGTCTTGGGGGTGTATTGTCCTTTCCCTTAGGCTGTCTCTGTCTTCTGTTTCTCTTTCTCCCTTTCTCTCTTAATGCCCATGCTTAAACTCACATTAGAAACATTTCTCAATGAACCCCAATTGCTATATATAAATAACAGATATAAATGATACAATTATGATAAAGACCTCAATGGCTTATTTCTGGCATGGATTGGATCTTTTAATAGAGAAATCCAGGAGTGAAATTCAGCTTTCAAGCCTGCTTAAGAAATTCTGCCTCTTCTTGTTACAGTGCTCCTCAACCCTTACAAACTAACTCCAGGGATCAAAATGGAAGTTGCCTGGCAGTATTAAAATTCTACAGTGGACCTTGTTACTCCAGTTGGCTTCTGCTGCTGGTCCTCCTGGGGGAAGACCCTAGCGAGGATCCTCAATACCAACATCAAGAGTAGAGCAAGCTCTTCTGGGAACAGAGAGGCTCAACATTGAATGATGAAAGATATGTGTAATCTTGTTCGTTCGCTCTAGTCCCACCCTCCCACCCTACAAACAAATTGTACTCTGTGGGAGAAAGAAATGAACTGTAAATGGAAAACAAATGATGCTTTTGTAGACATGTCTGGTTGCAAAAGAAAGAAGAAAAGAAAACAACAACAATTTCAAGGGAAAAATATGTTTTGTAGATATATAATAGTCACTCATGTTAATTCATGATTAAGAAACTAAAGAAGCTGGATAGCATAGACCGAGCCAAGAACCTGAAAATCCACTAGCATAAATATATATTCCATTCCATTTCTCAAAACTACCTTCTAATTTTGTTTCTCGCTATATGTTTACTTCAAAGCTCAATGGCTCTCTTTTTTTTTCTTTATTAAGAAATTTCTACTTACTCCACATGCTATCCACAGACCCCCCTCCTCCTTCCTCCCACCCCTAGCCCTCTTTCCCAAGCCACCCCACATCCCCACATCCCCCAAATCGAGGTCTCCCATGGGGAGTCAGCAAAGTCCAGCATACTGAGCCTAGGCAGGTCCAAGCCCTTTCCCACTGCACCAAAGCTGTGCAAGGTGTCACACCACAGGCACCAGATTCCAGAAGCCTACCCACAGACCAGGGACAGATCCCTATGCCCCTGCCTGGGTGCCCGCCAAACAATTCGAGCCAAACAACCATCTTCTGTATCCAGAGGGCCTAGTCCAGTCCCATGGGGGCTCCTCAGCCACCAGTCCACAGTTCATGGGCTTCTACTAGTGTGGCCAGTCATCTCTGCACATCCTCCCATCATGATCTCGACGTCCCTTGCCTGCAGTATCTCTCCTCTCTCTCAACAATTGGATTCCCAGAGCTCAGCCTGGTGCCTGGCTATGGATCTCTGTATCTGCCTCCATCAGTCACTGGACAAAGGCTCTATGATGACAGGTAGGTTATTTAATAGGCTGGTCACCAGAGTAGACTGGTCCAGGCCCCCTCTGGACCGCTGCCAGCAGACCAAGGTGAGGTCAACCTTGTGGATTCCTGAGAGCCTCCCCAGCACCCTGCCTCTTCCTATTCCCATGATGTCCTCATCTATCATGGTATCTTCCTCCCTACACTCCCACTCTGTCCCTGTTCCAGCTTGACCCTCCCATTTCCCTATGTTCTCATCCCCACTCCTCACTCTCTACCACCACCACCACCCCAGTCCACTCATGTAGATCTCATCCACTTCTACTTCACAGGATCATCCATGTGTCCCTCCTAGAGTCTTTTCCTGTTAGCTAGCCTCTCTGGAGTTATGGGTTGCAGTCTGGCCGTCCCTTCTCTCCCATTTAGTATCCACTATGAGTGAGTACATACTATGTTTGTCCTTCTGAGTCTAGGTTGCCTCATTCAAGATGATATTTTCTAGATCCATCCATTTGCCTGCATATTTCATGATATCATTGTTTTTTACTGCTGAGTAGTACTCCTCAATGGCTCTCTTTAGATACCTCATTTTCTTACTTTCTCTAAGGAGAGAACCTACTCAAATTTGCTAAATTACTTTCTCCCCACCCAAATTCCCTACAGCTTGGACTGTGGGTAATTTTCCTCCAGTAGATGCAAGCTTCTTCAAGAAGGGTATGGGTGAGAAAAACATTTATCATTTCCTGTAGTAATGGGTTTCACAAAGAAACCAGGCTTTAGGGTACACACATATACTAGCACTTAGAAAATCAGAGGCAGGTCAGTAGCCACACAATCAGCCAAGGCCAGCCTACATGTCACAGTGAGTCCAAAGCCAGCCTCAACTACAAGGAAGATGTGCCATAATAAACCAAGAAAAAAGAAAGAGAACTTACTAAAGAATGTGGAATGGAGACAGTGCCCAAATTGTGTTTCAAGCAAAAGGTTTTCTTTAAGTTTTTAATTATCAATACCATACGTTTAATATGCATAATAGTGAGCTTTATACACACTCACCCCAGCTTGTCCCACCTCAGCTGACAAGCTGATCCTCATTCTTTTCCAAACCAGTCCCCAGTCCCCTTTCTACTTTCGTATCTTTTGTTGTTGTTGCTGTTTCTCTTGTGTGTGTGTGTGTTTGTGTGTGTGTGTGTGTGTGTGTCCCAGTGGGTTTCATTTGGGTTGCTCTGTAAAACCACCTTTCAAAAAAATATCTCCTAAACAATCAACTCCAATATTTTCACATCAATTGCTGTTAGTCCTAGTTGAGAAGAACCACTTAAGAATGCTTAAGTGGCTGGGCGGTCATGGCGCACACCTTTAATCCCAGCACTCGGGAGGCAGAGGCAGGTGGATATCTGTGAGTTCAAGGCCAGCATGGTCTACAAAGCGAGTTCCAGGAAAGGTGCAAAGCTACACAGAGAAACCCTGTCTCGAAAAACAAAAAACAAACAAACAAACAAAAAAAAATGCTTAAATGTTCAAGCTTAGTAGATTCCCTTTGGTGAGAGAGTCCACAATGTACATTTGAGGATTGCAGTTTTATATTCTCCAGTTAAGTATTATTACTCATTACTGGGAAACTGAAATCAACTCTTTTCAGTTTTTAGATGGTACAGGTTGAAGTAACTAACATGAAGTGCTAATTACTCTGCTACAGACGAAGCCACAGAGCAAAAGCAGCACTCTCCAGTACTCAAGCCTCTACCTGTACCGGGCTTTAGTATCTCACAAATGAACAATCTGTGTTTGTATTTCTAATTTTCTACAAAATCAGATTTATCAGGCCTGTACAAAAAAGGTAAGACTTGTTCCATAAATCTCATTTTTACTTAAGAAAAAAACAAAAAAACTCTATCAACCTCCCCCTCTTTCTCAACTCTGATCCAAGCAAGAAGGTTGTTTTAAATTGGATCCTCACACTTGAGTCAGATCTTTATAGGAACACAGCAAGACAGGAAACTTGTTCTGTGTGAATCATATCTTCAGCAACTGTGTTAACCTGTAAATATGGTGAAAAATGATTGAGTACATCCTACTGAAACAACAGGTCAAATCTCTTTCATAACTGACTTCAGAGAAATTCATTTTACCTTTAAATGTCTTTGCTTTGTATCGAATATTGCTCCAAGCAAGGAGCCCCTCAGCTGAGGAAAGAAATATTTTTATAACATGAACATTTGAAATGTGACTGAATTTTTAATAAGTTTATAACCCTATGCTATAACTGGATTGTATCCTCCAAATTCATATACTGAAGTCATAAAGTAGAGATAGAATTTTTAGGAGAAAGCATAGATTAATGACATTATGAGGGTCAGTGGGGTTCTGACCCTAGGATCAGTGGCTTTATAAAAGAGGGAAGAAAAAACCCTTACCATATATTCACTCCAAGCGAAACTTACAACTACTTTCAGCAAATCAGGACAAGAGCCCCTGCTAGAATATATTCATGTTGGCATCCTGATTTCAGACCCACAGCCCCAGAAATGTAAGAAAACTTTAAAAATTATTTAGACACCCTGTCTATGGAATTTCCCTATAGCAATCCCAAATATCCATTATACTACGTAAATTCAGTTGCTCCAAAAATCACAAAATCTAAATATTCAGTACACAGAAAGAAATATTTCAACATAAACAAAATTATAAACTTATGACTTCTGTAGTAGCATTTAAAGATTGTAGATACACTACATTTGGCTATTCCATGGAAAGTTACTGCATTTTTTGTAGCTGTAGAATGTTAAGACCTAGCTGCAAAGATAATTACATCTTCATCTGACACTTTGTGGAAGTAATTTTGATTTATGGGAAAACTCAATAGCTCTTAACTTAAGATAACAAAATTAATCATAAATTGATTTTATTATGGAATGATTAAGCATGAGGATGAAGTCATCATTACATTACTAATTTATACGCTACAAAGATAGAATTTATGTTTGTGATTTTTTTAATTTACAAGTTCCAAATCCCAGTAAAGCCTACTGTTAATGCGGGTCTTTGGTTTAGCACATCAGCTGCTTCCTTTTACGTAATGCCATGTAACTAAATTCAGAAGAAAATTTCAAAATATAAATAGAGAAGGTAATTTTAGAAATTTAATTAGTAATCCCTCCCACACCACTGATTAAGTTTGGTTTTGGATCATTGATTCTCAAAAATATTCACTAAAAGTTCCCTGAGCTAAAATGATTATTTAATACATCGCAATATTTTTCATACTTCAAAACACAGATCAAGTCTATTTTGCCAGATTTTTAAACAAGGACAAGCTATAGAAGCATCTTAGCTATATAGCAGCTTTGAAATGAATGATTTCTTTTCAATACAGCATAGTGTTTCACTGATGGCAAGAAGGCAGCTTATAACAGTATATGTGCTATAGCAGATAGGAAAATATGAAAAATACATCGGTTATCACTTTATAGAAATATAGATACTTTCTATTTCTCTGAGCTAGAAGTGTGTTAGGTAAATGGCAACTTTATTTATATTTATTTATTTATTTATTTATTTATTTATTTATGACCTGCCTGATATTTATGGGAGCTAACTGAGGATCACTTTCTTTGCATGCAAAACTCATTATCTACCACTGAGCTACAGTCACAGACCTCCAAATTATTTTTCTAATTCTTATTAATGAAAAGAATTGTATTGTGGCTTGAATGTTGAAATTAGTTACCCAAAGGGTATGTTAAATGTGCTAGAGTTTATAGTGTTTTATTGCATTGCTCTTCAAAAGATAAAAAGACAAAGAATTCGTTATATTCTTTTTATACATTTACTAAAACACTTATGGGAACCCACCAAATGTTACGTTTTTGGTGCTTTTTTTTTTTTTTTTCATTTGGCTCAGAGTTGAAAAGTCAATATAATAACAGCAGATTTGGTTTCTGTGGTTACAGAGCTCATACACTGCTGGGAGAAAAAGGCTAACAAACAATCAAACACATTAATGTAAAATTATAGATATGGTTGATGCTTTGAGGGAAAAGAAAATACATGTTTCTCTAAGAGTTCTCTTGGCTAAGCAAATAAAAGCTTAGGAATACTCCAGAGCTGCTAAGATCCGGAAGAAGAACCTGCTTAGACCTGGCAAAGAAAGAGAAGCCTAGGGAAAGGAAGCAGTCAGCAGTTCATGTTTATCCCAAAGGGAATGAAAAAACCCTTGAATGTATTTTACAAAAACAAAACAAAACAAAACGTAGGAATGGAGGATTGATTACATTTTCAATCTAGCCAGTAGAAGTGGTATAAATCAACAGTGCCACCTGGGAAAGCCTATGGCAGGAAGATGACAAGTTCAAGGCCAGCACAGGCTGACCAAGGGGCTCAAATTAGCTTGAGCCATATAATGAAACTCTACCTCAAAAAAAATTATCACAAACATCTCCAGTCTAAATAATAAATCAGAGAAAGAAAATCAGGGTGCCAAATAAACATATATTCAGAAGTCTGAAGGGAAGGTGTGGCTACATAGAGCAGGATATTAACAAAGAAAGTGGGGAGAAGTGGAGAGAAAATGAGCAGGATTTGGTAGTGCATTGAGTATGTGGAAACCATAAGAGTAAATTATATCTCTATAAGAGATTATGATGTCAATGCTAAAGCAGATGAATTTTTATAAAGCACTCAGAATATAATGTGGAAATATGATGGCTCATCTTGGTTATCAACTTTACATTCCTGGGAAAAGGAAACCTTAACTGAGCAATTGACATCTTCATATTGGCCTGTGCCAATGTTGTGAGGAATTTTCTTAATTATTAATTGATGTAGGAGGGCTCAGCCTACTATGGCCACTATTATCCATAGGCAGGTGGACCCAGGCTGTATAAGAAAGCTAGCTGAAATAGCCAACAGTAGCAAAGCAGTAAGCAGCATTCCTCCATGATTTCTGATTTAAGTTCTGTCTTGACTTAGTTACTCTTCTACTGCTATGTTAAAACTCCCTGACCAAGGCAACTTATAAAAGAAACATTTGATTTGGGGTTTATAGATTCAGGGGGTTATAATGCATGACCATCATGGTGCAAAGCATGGCAGCAGGCAGGCAGGCATGACACTGGAGCAGTATCTGAGAGCTCACTTCTTGATCCATAAGCATGAGGCCAACAAAGAACAAACTAGTCAAACTAGCTGGTTTGGACTTTTGAATCCTCAAAGCCCAACCTCAAATTTCCCCAGTGATACACATCCTCCAATAAGAACATACCTCCTAACCATTTCCAAACAATTCTACCAACTGGAGATGGTGCATTCAAATATACAAGCCAATGGAGGCCATTGCCCGTTAAAGCACCATTACTTGTCTTCCCTAGATTACGGAATAACCTATAAAATAAAATAATCCTTTTCCTCTCAGGTTGTTTTTGGTCATGGTGTTTATCATAGCAACAGAAAAACAAACTAAGGCAAGAAACTTCTATAACTCTTCAGTTCTGTTTGTGTTTGTGTTTGAAACCATTTCTTTTAGCCTTGTCTAACCCAAACTTATTCTGTTGCTGAGCCTAACCTTGGATTTTTATCTCCCCTGAACGTTGGGATTACAGTCATACATTGCCATTCCTGGCTTCTCTAGATTTTGTGCCAGTGAGATAAGGACTCTGAAATGGACATTTAAAGTTCTTCAGTTCTTATGTTTGCAAACCTCTGAGGATTCCAAATAAAATTTTATTCTCATGTTTAGCTGTTGTGTTGCTTCATTGGTCTTCTAAAGTCTGTCCCATCGTCTGTAGCATTTGCCTGTAATTTTTGTCTGTGAATTCTCAAGAGGGAAATGTAGTTCTGCAAAACTTATTTCACATCCTAGGTGAAAATGTAGCTTAATTCAAAGAGTATAGCTTAGGGCTTATCATTCATAAGGAGACTGGCATTTCACCAGGCCAATACTACCCTTGAATTCTAAGAATTTCAGGTTGCTATGCAACCCAGGAAAGTAGTGCAGAAATTCTTTTCAAAGAATGTATCATATACTCCAAACTCTTTAAATGGGCACACATCCACACACAACTTGAAATTTCAATGGATTTTTCAAGGAAACTCTAACCTTTCCTTGCTTTTCTTGGTCCACAATTAAGATTTCATATGACATAAAATGAGTTAGCTGATTTTGTCAGCATCTTAATCTATTTAAGCTCACCATAGAACAATTAAGTTTCTCTTCTCTTCTTAATAGAATAATTGTCTAGTTCATTTAAAGCAAGATATTATTTGTCCAATCATTTAAATAATCTATTTTTCTTAGAAGTTGAAATGAAGTCCCCAAATTCTTTTGGCCCATTCTGACTACTAAAATATGTTCATGAATCCACAAAGATGAATTATCCCATTCATTTTGAAGTTGTTCAGCTTGGCTCTTCCCCTAACGACAAATCATCCTCTGAAATCAAAGGCAATAATAAAACTGTCAAATGCCAAATTGGCTTTTTTCTCAACCCAGTCCCCAGTGTCCTATTTCCTGGGTTTTGACTTCGTCAAAGAAAATATTGAAATTTGAATGAAAAACAGCAGCTCTGAATTCTTATTGCTGGGTATTCAGTCACCAGTAGGTATCCTATATATAATTATATACAGAAGTTTATCTTTGAGATACAGTTGTTATCACATGATGATCCTTTGAAAAGAATAATATATAGGAAATTCCATTTGTCACACTTTTTTTTTATATTTGTGTCTTCTACAAACACACATCTCTCTGACAGTACTATTGACAATATCATTGCAAATATGAGAGTTTCAATATTTTATCCAGAGTCAGTAGGGTAGGTGAATTCAACATACTCTATGAAAAATGTCATTTATAGTAAAAATAAATCAAATAAAAGATCTCAGGAAAGATATTAAAGCAATAGAGAAACAAAAATTATTGAGACTGAAAGCCTCGTATATGAACTGCATGTTTAGGTCAACACCATCCCCTGTTTTGAATTGTATACATACTTATATCTGTTTGTGCTTATCTTTTCTTGTCTTTTTCCCTTTAGTTTTAGTTTAAGCAGCATTCGATTTACTGTATTTTTACTATTGAATTTAATCTCTATTTATTAAAGTAGAATAGACATTAATAGCTCTCCTGCATAAAACAATGAACCCTATATTTCCATTACAAACATCAGCTCATCATAGAAATGTAATACAGGAAATAATCTATCTGTCATGCTGATAATCAAAAATAACCACCACTGACCCCTTGCCTATCATTTCAGAAGGACCTTGCCAAGAATGATTTCAAATTACTAATTGTGCTACTAAGACTGACGAAAAGAAAAATTCTCCAACTATGTTCACAAATTTAGAAACAGCTGACGACCTTAAACAGGAAATTAAGAATTTTAGAAGTTATTATCACTCTTTAAAAATGAAGGAAAATTCTTTATTACTAAGCTCGCTAAGTTGAAATAGTTTGCACCATCATGACAAATACAAGATGAATGTCCTTGTTATTCTGTCCCAAATGTGAGAATCCTATGAATAAATTGTCATGATATAGATCCCAGGGACACTCCCCTCCCAGGTATCAACAAGTTAGCATTTGTGTGGAGATATACATTTCCTTCCAAATATTACAAAGCATTGTTAACTGTTAAGTTTTACAAACTAGTGTGTAGATCAACTACTCCTTTCTCATAACTTTTAAGAGATTCTGTACCTTCCTCTTTTCTGTCTTCCATTTATTTTACATTCATTAACGTAATATGTTCAGGAAAATTGCTATCTACCAACACAATAGAGAAAACAAATTATGAAATAAAGCTGGTTTGTGAAAGATGGGAATATAGACATGATCAAAAGTAGCAGTTAGAAGGTAAATTCTGCAACACTCTTATGCAGGTTTTGGGTGGATGCTATAGGTTCAGTGGTGTTTCCCACACAGGTATATTGAATTTCTTAATTCCTGTACCTGTATATGTGACTTTGTTTGGGGGAATTGGTCTTTGCATGTATAATAAAGGAAATAAAATCATAGTAGGTGATAACAGCCCCTAAATCTGCTTACTGTTGTGCTTATAAAGTGAGAGGGCTATGGGAATATGAACAAACACAAAGTAAAAAAAAGACATAAGAAGACACTAGAGAAACTCTCAATGATTCCTGTCCCATTCACACAGTGATTGTCTTTGAGAATTTTCAGAGATAGTTCTCAAATCACTGATTTTGAGTAATAACTGTAGAAGACTATTTTTTCTGCCTCGTTCCGACTAAAATCGCAAGAGTACAAAGACAAAGGACAAACAGGAAAACTGTGAAGCAACAGTAGCAATTACTAACAGAAGATTAAATATACATGAGCCCAACTTTAAGCCACTACTGAACCAAAGTAGGAAGATATAGTTGACTGTTGCAAAGGAGGAAAAGCAGAGAGGGACTCCTATTTTTATTTCTTTGCTTTATTCTTGCTATTGTTTTATCACTGAAAGAGACT
The DNA here is from genome assembly GCA_902168405.1 of Peromyscus aztecus. Lineage (NCBI taxonomy): Eukaryota > Metazoa > Chordata > Mammalia > Rodentia > Cricetidae > Peromyscus > Peromyscus aztecus. Next base: position 60,140 of record CABHPQ010162944.1, on the reverse strand, counting down.
CTCACATTGTAGTTCAGGATGCCCTCAGACTCATTATATAGCCCAGGCTGGCCATGAACTTAGAGAATATCTTCATCTCAGCCTCCCGAGTGAAACAATTTGTCCAGATGGAATTCCTTAAATAAATACTGCTTCTGAGATCTTGACCATGAAACTCTTATATAAAAAATGAAATGAAAAGAAGGCTCATTCAGAGATACATTTTGAAATTGCTGGCTGAAAGCAATAGATTCAGATCTAGATATACAGGTTTGGGGCAAGCAGCCAAACTTGGTGTAGACCAGCAGGGAGTTTTGCCCACAGTCTTTGTATATTGTATTCACTTTTGTACTTAGTAGAGAACTTAAATATCCTTAACCAGAGTGATGTGCTCAGGAAATAGCAAACCTTGCATGTGGAAAGATGAAGCAGCCCACTATTATTGTTTCACACTTGTACATGAGTAAGTGTGTGGCTGTTGTAATTTTTAACCAGCTTCTTTCTATGCTGTGTTTCTTCAAGTGGACTTCATATGATAATAATGAAGTTAGTGATGGAGAACATGGATAAACATTATCACAGTATCAAGCGGGACAGATTATGCTTTTATTATAAGCCAAATATCCATCTTATTTCTTTTTCATTTTTATAATAATAGAAGATATATTGGTGCTCCAGATTTACACCTGCAGAAATTGAGTATTGGGGGGATAAAGTGAATCAAACCTGATGTCTCTAGTCAAAAGTACAAAATTAAAAATAAAGTCAAGATGCGCTAACATAGTAGTTTGTGCTGTTAACCACTAAATTGCATGCATGCCCTGCTTCCTTATTCTATGTATTATTTTCCATGCTTGCCCAGGCAGTGTATCACAGACCAGGTGGGGCCATGTCTGAAATGAAGGAACACCCCTTCTGGAGCCTTGCTTCACTGTCCCTAGAAAACTTTCACATCTGAGAATGTTGGAGCAAGTAATCCTTTCTAATACTGCAAAACAGGCTAGTGGGTGGAAAGGATGCAATGTCTTTCATTAAGTATGAGAGCTGCACTGACAAGCAGCATGCAAACTCAGAATGGGTAAAAACATATACTAGATAAAGAACAGATTTCAAACTCAAAAAGAAGGGACCCACCAACAGACAGAGTCTAGAGAATCACAGAGGAATTAGAATTCACTGTTAAGAGGGTCAGTGTTGTGCCCACTCCTATAGGATGCATGCATACACAGTGGTAGAGAGAACTAGAAATCTCCAGATCATGAGGATTCTTTTTGCTTGCTTGTTTGTTTGTTTTGAGACAGGGTTCCTTTATGTAACAGCCCTGGCTGTCCTGGAATTCACTCTGTACACCATCTGACTGTCCTGGAATTCACTCTGTACACCATGCTGGCCTTGAACTCACAGAGATCTGCCTGCCTCTGACTCTCGAGTGCTGGGATTAAAGGCTTGTACCACCACCACCCAGCTATGACAAATTGCTTATCAGTAACAGAAAATAACAAGTGTAATCTAGAGAACTCACAGTGTAGATTATTTTTTAAGCCCTAACAATCTATCCCAGAGCACAGATTCTTTGCAGAGGAAAAGGAAAGAAGAAGTTAATGGATCTCATATATTTTGCTAATTTTAATTGTCACTATCCAACTGTTCATAGTTATTTCTCTAAAGATAAATATAAAAAGGAACATAGAAAATATGTTTTAAATAATTTATAGAAACATGCATGAATATCTTAAAATTATACTATTTTCTCAATTTGCTTGTAACATATTAAATATGCTAATAATTACATTATCTCTATAATGATTCTAGGTCCATTAACCATAGATAGCTAAGAACAAGCATATACACATATCTTATAAAAGTAGACATGGAGACTAAACAGATTCTTCTATAGACTACCTTTTCCCTCTTTTCAACATAATATTGATATGTTCCCATGTTTAAATAAAGTTTGTATAATCATTTTATATTAATTATTTTCCTGTTGTAAATATTATTGTGGTAGATATCTTTCCAATACAATTGGTTCTAGTTCAGAGTGTGTACTCTTTTGGTATATGGTATTTTCTGGAAATATTGCACTAGTTTACTCCCACAAGCCATATAAGATGTCCGTTTTCCAACACCCTCACCCACACTGTGCCAAGTAAATGGCATATTTTAAGACTATTTTATGGTGTTATATCCATATGTAGGAAGGAAACTCTGCTATTGTATTGACGTTGATATCATTCTTTGTTTAAATGAAATCATGAGGGAAGTTATCCACTACTGGGTAAAAATATATATATATATATTTACTGAATAACATTACTTAATAGTAGATTATATTAGTTGAAGAAGATTACCAGAAATGTTTGCTCTCTAAAACTGTACTATAATTAATTTCCAACAGATCAGAAGCTTCAGTTTTAATGACTTGAATGACATTTATTAACTATTCCATGATTAGCACAAAACAAACCAGCATCATTTTGTAGCCAAAAAATAATTAACTTGCAGTTCAGTTCCCTTCGTGTGAGTCACCAAATGCCACCTACCTGTGACAAATTCCATGAGCCATTAACAGGGATTTTCCATCTCCTGCAAATATATATATTTCACTTTCCTAAACAAGGGGTTATGTTTATTCTAAGCTAGTTTACACTTGAGAAAGTCAACTTAAAATTACCTTTGTTTTCCTTTTACAGGTGGACTCAGTATCAGCACTGAAAGGCAAGCCATGCATTTTGCCTCACAGCTTTAAAGAAAAGTAGATAACCCCAGCCCATAGAATATTAATTATTTATCAATTGTTTCAAGTAATATGTAAACACTGTTATACATGACTTTTGAACAAGGATAATGAACGTAAAATAATCTGTATATATAGTCTAAGGTTAAATTAACTAAATCCTTGTGTGGTGTGTGGTCAGAGATGATGCAAATTCTGCCTCAGTTTCCTCCATGCAGAGAAAGGAACTAAAGTGCCCTTTGCCTAATTTCCCTTTGAGTCACTACCATGAGATCATCAGCATGTTAGAACAAAATTATTCTATTTTTAAATGTTCTTGAGAGTATTTTATTTTGCTTAAGTTTCTATTTTAGTTGCAGTTGGAACACTTTTGCATCAATTGTTAATTTAAGAAAAGCTAAAATCTTCAAAAATAAAATAATGACAAGAAAAAGGATTCAATGCATAAAGTTAAGTGGAAAGCCCACTTCCATGTCTAGCATTGTCCATAAATGTTGCTCAGGTTGAACTGGTTACAATCACAATTAAACGAACCCAGAAAACTGAGGAATGAGTATGCAGCTTATAGAAAGTTCCTTCTTTCATTCATTTCCTTTAATCATAATTAAATACCTTATGATTTTCTCAACTCATTAAGTGGCTTTCCAAGGTATGAGGCTTCCAAGGTTGTACAAGATAGATCCAGGCCTCCAAGCTTACATGAACAGCTTCTAAACTACCATCATACCTAATTTCTATAATGCCCTCCTCTACCACAGGGGAAAACCAAACATGTCTCTTGATCATTTACTCATTTTACTATCAGTTAGTAGTAAATGCCTTTGAACCTATTGACAGACAGCATCTAAAGTCAATTTGAAAAAGCACACAAAAGTATATTCACGACATCAGAGTTGTGAGCTGTTAGTATTATCTTTAGCTTGAAGTGTGTTCACAGGTGAGTAGAAGCAGTCAGCCACTAGGATAGGAGCCAAGTTCATTACAAATCTTTCTGACAGAGAAGAAATACTGGACTCAACAATCAAGTGTCTCATTTCTGATTCAAGAATTTGAAAGGTGTTCAATACTAGCTAACTTTTAAACCCATCTGAAACTCAGCTTAACTGTTTACAAAATTTAAAGGACTTTAAATAGATTAAAATGATTAAATATATTAAATTATGTAGCATTGTACTAGAACAAATCAGGACATAAGAGGAGCAAATTTTGTGATTGAGTAAAAAGATGACCATTTCCTAACAGTTCAAAAATTGACAGAAAACTTCATTCCAATCTATTGAAGGCTAACTGATCAAACAATTGTTTTATTATTTCTAAATGACAGTATTTTCTTCTTTTATCGCTTTGTTAAAGAAACTTTCTGGGCTGTGTTGGTGAATGCCTTTAATCCCAGCCCTCGGGAGGCAGAGCCAAGCAGATCTCTGTGAGTTTGGAGCCAGCCTGATCTACAGAGTGAGATCCAGGACAGGCACCAAAGTTACACAGAGAAACTCTGTCTTGAAAAACCAAAAAATATATAATAATAATAAATAAATAAATAATAAAAATAAAAATAAGAAACTTCATATTTGAATGGCCATTTACCAAAATTCAGAACATTTATCCTTAAAATTAAGTTGACTCCCAATATGTTATGTATGCCAAACTATTAAAGAATAATAAAGGGACCACACTGTTGTCATAAGAGCCCAGGCACTTTTTGATTGTCTACACAATAAATTTCTTTGCAGCTCACTAGTCCTTGTGAGGTACTATAGGGTTAAATATAGTCAGTATGCCTATTACACATCAAAATATGGAGAAACTTTTGAGAGAACATCACCTTCCTTGAACTAGAGAAAACACATGTCTCCAACAAAGCCATACAGTACAACTCTTACATTTGCACATACTTTCTCTTCTCAGTTACAGTATTTTTCCAAGGAATATCTGGTTGACTTAATTTTCAAGTCTATGGCAAGGCCCACAGATTGGATCTCTTATCATTTCTTTCCTGCTCCTTCCATTTATTTAAGGTTTTGTCATTCCATGTTTCACGACTCTTAGGACTGACAGTTGGTGTCATGGTGAATGAAGTATAGGTATGATGCTGTCATGAAACACTTACCTTTTACTATCAACTTCCTCTACCTTTGACTAACTCTCTATCCAAAAGCCACCTAAAAGCCAAGAATAGAGACTGAGTAAGAGGACTTGAGTTACTGATGATGTTATTGAATCATACATGTTCCTATGTTATTCACAGGTTATATTATAATAAATATAAGCCTCTAAAGAAAAAGATTTCTGTAATTGCATTGGAATGCATTTCATTAGGGCCTAATTTTGTTTTCTGTGATGTTCTTTGATTATCCCAATTGAGGTATTTTTACTATTTTTCCCTTATACTATTCCCTTTTGACATTGACTATACAGTTTTTTAAATGTAAATAATGTTTTCATGGGAAACAAAATACAAAATCTACACAAGTCAATGAACTATTGTAGATCACATGCTTATAACTCACTCATGAAATAGAATATGTACAGAAACCCAGACCACCCCTTTACACTTTTTTTGTTCTCTACCCTTTCCCATTGTCTACAGTAACAATTTTGAAAAAGGTCTACTACACCTCATAATTTTTGAACTTACTGAAATATCATCAGATTATTTTGTGTTTTGTGTTATGAATAGAAGCAGAAACTATTATACTGAGTGAAGTTACCTAGACACAGAAAGACAAACCTCACATGACATATCTTATTTATGGATCCTAGCTCTAAATCTTCAGATGTAAGTTTATAGCTCAGAGCAAATGCAGAAACCTGGAAAATAAAATGGGACCATGGTGAATGATCTCTAGAGAGGGGAATAGTAAGTAGGGCACAGTTACTATGAAATGGAAAATGTAGCATGAATCCCAGTTGGTCTTAATAATAAAAACCTGGAGCCAGATATCAGAGTAAATGCTGAAAGATCAGAGAGACTAAGGAGCAAAGAACAGCCGCCTCTTATCTCTCCAAGTCCTCAGCCTAAAAGGGGCCTAGCTCCTGTCTCTGCCTGCCCTATATTTCTCTCTTTGCCCAGCCATATCACTTCCTGTTTCCTCCTCTCTAGTGCTAGGATTAAAAGTGTGTGCCTCCCAAGTACTGGGATCAAAGGTATAAGATCCCAAGTGCTGGGATTAAAGGTGTGTGCCACCACTGCCTGGCTTCTAAGCTTATCTAGTGGCTAGCTACATACTCTGATCTCCAGACAAGCTTTATTTGTTAGAGTATAAACAAAATATCACCACAGGAGAACAGAAAAAAAGGTGAGGGACCTTAATGGGGACAGGGAGAAGAAGAGAGCACTGCAGAGGGAGATAGAGAGAGAAAGCATAAGTAACACTAAAAATGTTTGAAAAACTCATAGAAAACCATATTATTTTATGTTTACTTAAATTATATATGTGTGTATATATGTTTACTTAAAATTATATATATGCACATATATGTTATTTATATTATATTAAAATGTTTATAGTTATACTATTTATTATGTAAATTATATATATATAGAGAGAGTGTGTGGAAATTACACCACAAAAGCTGATTATGCCTTACTAAAGGACCAGAGACTAACAAAAACCCCATACACCAGTCATAGGAAACCTGTTTGGGTTGTTGGTCAGGAGAGTCTAAGTGGCACGCTAAGTGACAATCTAAGCTATTGACATTGCCATTGGTTGCCTCCATGAAACTTAAGGTAAGACCCTATTGCTGAAGACACAATATACTTTGGAATGGATTAAGCTGGATTGGCCCTGAAAGCCTAATTCTTGAGTCCTAGCTCTCACAGTACTAAAAGGTGCTATGCAAACTGCCAAGGAAGAAAAGCAATCAGGAGTCTTAATCACCTGTAACACCAATGAACCATAATAATGACCAGCACAGCAAATATTTCCAAAGGTTAAATAGTGATATTATATCTTGGGGTTACCCACAGCCACCTAATTGTACTTAAGGCCTGCTCAACAGGAAGAAATGCATATGACATACTGTAAACTTAGCCTATTCATTACCCATGTGAGTGTCGTGATCCTAGTGAAGCCTAGACCCTAAACAAGAACCTACTACTGACTATGGAATGTCTATATGCAACTGATACATATACAACATAACTCCTACAACCAAGATTATGGAAACATCATGGAAGTAGGAGCAGAAAGAATCAGATGCCTAGGATTGTAGCTGGAGATTTTTCTCTCCAGCTCCCGCCAAACCCCGGCAGTCTCGCAGCCCTCTTATAAAATAAACACACAGACTCTTATATTATTTAAACTGTTTGGCCTAATGGCTTAGGTTTCTAGCTACCTAGTTCTTACATCTTAAATTAACCCATTCTTATAAATCTATACCTTGCCACATGGCTCATGCTTACCAGTATTTTACATGTTGGTACTCATGGCGGCTGGCAGTGTCTCTTGACTCAGCCTTCCTGTTCCCAGAATTCTCTTCTCTGCTTGTCCTGCCTATACTTCTTGCCTGGCTACTGGCCAATCAGCATTTTATTTATACAGAGCAATATCCACAGCATAGGATATCTTCTGCAAGAATATGTCTTCTATATATATCAGGGAAACTGTCTTTGTAAAATCTCAACCATATGGTTACCTAAACAAGACTTCCAAAATTGACAGCTCTAAGTGACATGCCACTGTGAGTGCCAGAAATCTCACATTCCTATAGAAGAGCTATAGACTCCTGAGAGAGAATCAGTCTTCTCCAGGCATTAGCCTGTTGATAGGTTATCCAATCCCAAGCTTTCATTACTAGACACATGCACATATCAGCAATATTAAATGAACTCAGTAGGTTGTATTTGTAAATTTATAATCACACACATATATGTATATGCATATAAATATATATTAGTGATACATATACATATCTCTAATAAATAATTAAAGAATTAGAGGTCAAAATGTGTCATATCTCAGACATATATGAATGAAATATAATAATATTATGCTTGATTGACCCCATTATTTCCGATAACAGAACATACCCAACATATTAAAATAATAAAAATGATGTTAAAATGTGATTGAAACTGATAACCTCAAAAAGCAAAAAAAAATTAAACATTTAAACATGAGAAAGTGAATTATAGTTTTTGATCCATTTTGAATTATAGGTATAAACAACACGGATCTAAATTCACTCTTCTGCAGGTGGACATCTGGTTTTGATGGCATCCTTTCTTGAGTGTGCTAACAATTTTCCATTTTAAGTTTTTGACACTTTTGTCAATAATAAAGTAGCCATAGCTCTCTTAACTTATTTCCTAGTACTCTGTTCTGTTCCATTGATCTCTCTTTCTGTTTTTTTTATGTCAATCCTGAGCTCTTTATCATTTTAGATTTGGTTTATAATTTAAGATCAGTTACGATATTTCCAACTGTGTTCTTACTCATTAGACTTGTTTTGGTTGTTAGTGGTGGTTTTTTGATAGTTCCACAAGAATTATTATTTTATCTAGATATGTGAAATAAAGCATTGGAATTTGGAGGGTATTGCATTAAATCTAAAGATTAATTTTGATTATAAAATCATTTTCATGATATCAGTTCTGCCAATCCAGGAGAATGAAAGTAATTTCCATTATCTAGTGTCCTCTTCAACTTCCTTTTTCAATATCTTTCAATGTTCATTGTAGCAGTCTTTCATGCTTTGGCTACATTAATAAATTCCTAGGTAATTTATTGATTGATTTTTGTTTTAACTATTTCAATTGAGATAGTTTTCCTAATTTCTTTCTCTGAAAGTTCATTGTGTATGTTTTTAAAATATTGATTTTATATCCTGAAACTTTCATGTGTTTATTGGACCAAGAATTTTCCAATAGATTCTATAAAGTTTTTAAATTTTAAATCATGCCATCTGTAAATAAGTATATTTTAAATTCTTCCTTTCCTTTTGCTTTCCTTTTGCATTCCTTTTGCATCTTTTTCTTCTATAATTGCTACAGCTAAGACTTTGAGCACTATAATGAATAAGAAATAGGAGACTGGGTCTTCTTGTTTTATTCCTGGTTTTAGAGGAAATATTCTCGTTTTTTCTCTATTGGATTGTTGGCCACAGGTCTAGTGCTTATAACCTCTATTATCTGAATGTTAGCTCCATCTATTCCTTATGTCTCCAGGACTTCTCTCATGGACACTAGCTTAACTTTATAAAATGTCTTACTGACATCAATGAAAATTATTATGTTAGTTATGGTGAGGATAAGGAGTTACTCCAGAAAGTTGGGATAAATCAGTGAATTACATATGTGAGTATAAATTCATGATAGTCAATATAGATTTCAGTTATATTACTTAATCTAAACATATTTCTAAACTGAAAAGTTTGGGTGGTAAAACCACTACTCATTAATATTAGTAATATCTGTGGCTTACATAGGAATACATTGCTGTTAGACTGAAGGACTACCTTCAGAATGATCCAGATAACCAGCTTTTGTGCTCCTCTCTATACAGTGAGCAGGTTGAATTTATAAATACATTTATATCAACAATGAAAGAAAAAGAGAACATGAATTTGAAAGACAGGAGGGGAAAAATACAGGGAAGATCAGATGGAAGAATGAGAAAAATAAATTATATAATTATATTATAATTTCAAAAACTAAAACAAGTTTTAAAACAAAGAGATCCAGAGTGTGCTGACCATGACAGGAGTGCTTAGCAAACAGTGAAAACCAAAAAAGTAATCAGATTCCTCTGTAGGAAGTTTAAACTAATATTCTGTAATATCACTCAAGTGATACATAGTATAAGTAACACTATTTTGAAATCAGAAGTTGCAAATATGCTAATATTTTACAATCATTTTTCATGACTATGTTACATTTCAAAAATTTTGATATCTGTGTGTTACACATAAATATATCTATTAGACACAGACTAGCATAGTTTTAGCATATTCAAAATTGTGGTTATACTTTTTGTTATCTATCAGTTATATTTTAAGGAAATAATTGGATATCTGGAGATTCAGAAGAGAAAGAAGACCGAGAGACAAAGGGAATTATTCCTTGAGGACTAGGCATTAATTAAGGCAAGAGTTTACAAATGAGCACCCTGAAGGGAAACATCAAGCATTATGTAGAAACTCGTTCAAAAAAAGATTTCCTGGCCTTTACCAGACCTACTGAAGCAGAAATTCTAGGAGAGATTTTAAGCAATATGCATTTTAAAAAACCTCTTGGTGATTTCTGTGTGCATATAATTTGAGAACTAATGGGACTGTTTTAATTATAGTACCTGGTTGAACGATAGTTAAATGAACTTAGTCATTTGCCACGGGCCCTCCTCTCTACCATTTAACTAGTTATAGATCAGATGATTCTACCTTTTGTCTGCATTACTATTAGGACTAATCCTTTTGTGAATGTACTAGACTTTGAAGTAACTAAAACTTGGATTCAGACCCAAAGATAACATTTCTTTTCCTCTCCTAAAATTGGTTGTATCTCTTTCTATAATGAAAAAGGTAGAGGAAGGTAATTGCCCTAAACTGAGCTTCTATCATATCTTAGTATCTGTACATAATGATATCTCTTGATCTTCAAAACCACATACAGGTAGCTGCATTCAGCAATGTTAAATATGGTGCCCAATGCCACATAGTAGAGAATGGTCCTCTGTGGGTTTTCCTGAGTCCATAGTGCCTTTGTCCCACTGACATGCTCAGTATTACACCATTATAATATGCACACTACACATGCTCAACAAAAGTTTATGGAGCATATGAAGAACAAAAGAATGGGCCGAATTTCCTTGTATCGGGAGCCGATACTTAGAACAGACATGCTTTGCACACACATTTTTACAGAACGTCCAGAAACGATGATACTCAGACTTAAATGATGGTCCACTTAACAGAGGGGGCGAAGAAAATGCTGGAGTCATTGAAGAATAACGATGTCATTAAAATGTTTAGATCTTCACAAGGCAGACATTTCAGTCCCTGTAAATGCAGTTCTGTGTTTCATCAGCGCTCCTTGAAAACATTAAACAGACACAAAATATATTGAAAGAAATTTTACAACTTTTTCAATGAATTTGAATTCAACCCTTTCATCCTACTGGGGAGTATCTATGGTTCATTTCATTTCACTTACCTTCTAGATTGTGTCTTAGGAAAAAAAGAACTCAATTTAATTTTAAAATCATTTCCAAATTACATGAAATGACATACGGAGATGAATGCAATAGTTGCTAATGTTTCTTTGAGGAGTCATGGGGCAAGGGAGAAAACGAAGCAGATTAAGACTCTGCAGACGTTTGTTATTTGAATAGCAGCAGGAATGGAAAGCGCATAGGGGTAACATTTTCAAGCTGTGTGTGGGAGGCACTTACACAAAATATTTTGCCAACAGGATTTCTGCGTACACCTCTCACACACTGCTTAGAAAATTTACCCCAGAATAGAGATTCTCGACTTTTTTTTTCTCTTGCAAGCTGTCTTGCCTATCTAATTAAAGTCCGCCGGCAAGATAGTATCAGGTGCTGACAAGATAGATGGGTCCCTATCTTTTGCCATAGGGGGTGCAGAGATATGCATTTTCTTTTTACTCAACCACAACAGTGAAAAATAATTTTTCCCATCTCTGCTCTGGAACACTCTCCACTGCTGGTTTTCTGCTAAGTTTCTCTGCCACCTCCAGATGACATTTTCCCTCTCTATTTAGCTTATAGACAGCTACACTATCCAAGCACATTTATTAATACTGGAGCAAATGAATGTGAACATCTTGAACACTTATTTATGATAATAACTTAAAAGCATGTAAAACTCTCTCAAAGAACACATTATCTGGCTGAATCTGTTGTGAGACTGATTTTTTCCCTGTGTTTATTTATGGGATTTCAAAGTTCAAAGGCACTGTCCTATACATACTTAATGGTCATGTTAATATTAAAACCTACATTTGCAGACCAGTTGATTAAAATCTGATTATATGGGATTTCCCCAATGCTTTGATGTCACACATAATAAAACCTCCATTGCAGAGTCTGCCTCAGACATGTCACCTCTCTTCCAAAGGAGCTGCAACAGGGTGCCCTATCATTAGATGTAACCTATTCTCTTAAGTATCTTCTTTGGTCCATTGACCTCTGAAAGTGTCCCTCCAAAAAAACTGATGAATTTTGTTTAGGTTGTCTCCTTTCAACACAGGCCAAGGGACAAAAAACCCTGTTCAGCCCTATCAATTCACTCAACATTTATCAGAATTGGAGAAAAACTGACCCTTCACTGAAATGAGGATGTCTGTGCCTCAAAATCAACTTTACTGGCCACAAATTTCACAACCTTTGCATAGAAGTCCTTCATTGTCTATATACATCTCAAGTCTCTCTAGTTGCATTCACTTAGCATTATAACTCCAATTAGACAAGAAATGTCTTGTGTCCTCTGGTGTCATATGCAAAACTTTCTTTTCAAAGATTCTTCTTATGATCCATTACAGTACAATAAGGCAGATGGTTAAATGATTATATAGTCACAATGGGAAATTTTAGTGAAAAGGGTAATAATTATACCAGGCCCAAAATTGTGAAACAGACTTAGCTTGAGTATTTATGAATCTGTTTCTAATCTCTGCTTAGCCTTCTCAACTTCTCACTAATATACTCACCTATTAAGGCAAAAACATTTATTGATTACATATAGTACTATAATATCCATGATAGAAGATAGGAAAAATTAGCAGAATAGAACTTCTATTTTGATAAAGCACAAAATCTGGTAAGGATTGTTGAATTAAAAGAATATGAAATACCAAATTAAGCATTTATAATAAAAGGATGAGGCAGTAAATTGGTATTTGTATAAGAAGTATAAAGTCACAGAGAAGGAGAATTTAGGTGTCTTACCAATTTTCATGTGTATGCGCTTGCATGCATAAAGGGGAAGCAAACATGCATTTAGGGTCAGAGGCTCATACTTGGCTTATTGTAGAAGAGTAATAAGAGACATGGTAAATGAATCAAAAACACAAGACAAGACTCTGACGTCACAGACTTGGAGGATAACTTCAGAGTTTTTAAAATTGGGGCATGGCTGGGGAAATAGGCAAATATGAAATATGGTAAACAAGTTCCAAGTTATAGGTTATACAGTGTTAAAGGATAAATACAGCAGTAAAAGACTGAGTAATAGGCATTCAAACAAAAATTCAGTACTCTACTGAAATTCTTTCTCTTTGCTCCCTTATCAAACACACACACACACACACACACACACACACACACACACACACACACAGCACATATGGACAAATATAACTTATCTTATAGCTGGGATGGACATTTGTTTTTGCAGGACAAGTTATTTTTCTTTAAGTATTGCAAGCAGAATGGTCTCCATTGCAACTTAATTTTCTTGTTATAAGAAATTAAAAATTCGATATGTCTGTATTCAAAAAACTTTGCATCTGAAAACAGACTGAGAGGGAATAAAGAGATGATTAATGGTTAAGGCAACCTACTGAACTGGATTCAGATCACAAAATCAAATGGTGATTCACAATCCAGTTCCAGAGCATCCAACACCCTCTTCTGAAATCAACAGGCACCAGGTATAGGCATCCATGCAGGCAAAACTCTCATATATAGAAATCAAAATAAATTAATCTAAAAAAAGGATGAGAGAGACAGAGACAGAGAGATATTTACTGCCTGAAAGCTACAGTTTGTAGTCCTTGTGTTAGAGACACCTGCATTGGTAATATGTTCCCTCCTGGGTATAGTCAAGTAAGAAAATCTTTGCTGCTGTTTACAGTGTGCATTTCAGGGATGCATTTTTCCCAGAGACAGTGTCATTTCATTTTATCCTAGGTTTCATGGTTTATGTTTCCATTGAATATCATGTGTCTGCCATGGAAAGATGATCGTTAATGTCTAATGGTATCCTGCAAGCCTGAGTTGGTTTTGACCTTGTTGGTTATGACAAACAGGTACTTTATCGTGTGGTGAAACTAAAGGAAGTTGAACATTCTATTCTGAGTAAGAGCCACTACTATTTGGGTAGCATAAGAAATGTTACAATCTACTTCTTTATAAAATATACTTATATAAACAAAAAGATAATTTTTAGAAATGATGGTATTCTCACTTGAAGCATTTTTATTATTGTTTAAGAGAAATCTGGAGTAATAGGTATTGTCAAAAGAGCACATTTAAACCTCAAGTTTCTTCTCATTCTAATTTATTTGATAAATAATTTGATTAAAAAGTTTTTAGTCTCAAGTTGTGGGATATTTATCACTGTGTGAAGGTGGTTTTTTTGTGATTGGTATAATAAAAAGCTGAACAGCCAATAGCTAGGCAGGAGCAATAGGCAGGATTTCCAGGGAGAGAAAGGAAGGGGAGGAGAAATGTAGGTATGGAAGAGAAGCAGGGAGACATGGAGAGGAAACAGTAAGTACAAAATGGAAGAGAGGTGACTCCATGTTATAGACTGTAGATTATTATCAGTGGGTTAATTTAATTTATAAGAACTAGTTAGGAACAAGACTAAGTTATAGACAGCTTTCTTAAATAATAATAAGGTTCCATGTAGTTATGAGGCTGGCGGTGGAAAAGAAAGTCAATCTACAGTCTGAGATATAGATTAAATACTTAGATACAATTATAAACAAAATGCTATCATCCTCTGAGAGGAAGCCACAATTCAGGAAGAGGTTTTGGATTCTTTGTATAGATTCATTATTTTTAAGCATCTTTTGTATCTTACAAGGTTGAGTGCTCAAGGGAACTATTATGAAATTGAAATTAGTTTGTGACCAATCCAGTTTACTAATAGGGATTTCTGCATTTTCTAGGATCTTCAGTTCCCCAGATCCTCAGTTATAAACACATTCATGATTAGCCATTGTTCTACTCATCTTGAATTGCTTGATCAAAAAACAGAGAGTGAGGCCATTTCCTAAGAGACAAAGTCTGTTAACACGTATCTTTGAGTAATTATGTCTCCCTTGGATGTCTCCAGGCCTCATGAGAGAAAGATGAAGCTTCCAAGTGGCTAGAGGTTTGCTAAAAGCCCATGCACTTCAAGAGAGAAGGTGATTTGGGCCATTTTTCTACAGTCATGTTTCTTGCCTCTTCTGTTCTCTTTGTAGACTTACACCAATTACTTTAAATAATTTTTTCATGATATAAACACATAATTTCCTCTTTTCTAGAAAAATTCTCCCACAGTGAAACTTCTTAGGTCTCAGGACTATAATCTTGTAGTGTTGTTTGGTAGTTTTCTCTCTTCAGAGACAGAGACAGACAGACATAGAGAGATAGAAAGAGAGAGACAGAGACAGACTGAGAGATTGATTCCCTTCTATAAGCATGCACATTGTACTGATAGTATGGTAAATAGCAATTCTCAAGTTATTCAGTGCCTAACCATCAATCTTCCTACCCTTATTTTTTTCCTTCTTATCCCTTCTTGAGACATTTGTGATAAACTCTGGTGCTGGTCCAGAAGAACCTCCATCAGACATGCTTTTATATTTTTAAAAATCAACTTAGGAATCTCATACAACCCTAAGACTTTGCTTAACTCCTGCATTAGCTGCTTTTCTTATCACAATGAACAAGTTCCAGACAAAAAGCTTCTTAAACATGAAGTGTGTAGCACGAATCTTAGAAGGTCTGGAGCTGGGTATTGGGGTGAATGCTGGAAGATTAGAGAAGCAGAACAAGCCACAGCTACCTCACCTCGCCAGTTCCTCAGCTGATCCTGTTTCCTCAGACTGGATGTCTCTCAGCTGAACTGTGCTGATCAAAAGCCTAAAAGCTTAACCAGGCTACTTCCTGGTTTTCATGCCTTTTATACATTTCTGCTTCCTGCCATCACCTCCTGGGATTGAAGGCTCTTGTTACCACACTTGGCTGTTTCCAGTGTGGCCTTGAACTCACAGAGATCCAGATGGATCTCTGCCTCTGGAATGCTAGGATTAAAGGTGTGAGTGCCACCATTTACGGGCCTCTGTATCTAGTGGCTGTTCTTTTCTCTGACCCCAGATAAGTTTATTAGGGTGCACAATATTTTGGGGAACACAATATCACCACAGAAGTGTTTATTTTGATTCACAGTGCCAAGAAATTCAGTCCATGGGAGAAAGAAATCATTGTGGCAGGAAAGGCTAGAACTATGGTGCCCACCAGGACATTGAGTACAAGAAATACCCCTGCTTAACTAGCTTTGTTCTTTTGTCTTTTCTATTCAGTCCAGGATCCCAGCTCCTGGGGTGGTGTCACTCACATTTAAAGCATGTGTTCCCTCCTGGATAAAATCACTCTGGAATTATATTGCAAACACTCCCAGACATGTGTTTGTTCTGTGCGTCTAAATCGAATCAAGTTAAAAGTGAAGACTGAATATTAGATCTGAAATTTTAAAACTTCAAATATATTATTTTTGGAGACAGGGATTCTTAACTTATATTATGCAATTAGTTCCAAGTTCATTTCCAGGTATAGTTGTTAATTCACTTGTATTAAATAATTAGCATTATTAAAAATAGTTAAATTACTTATAGAAAAGCACCCACTTAGATACTGAGAGCACCCACTTGCTGAACTGGAATAAAAGCTGGTTGATAAAATCAGAACTTTTCTGGAGTCTCTCAAAGACAGAACTGAGGTTAGAACCAAAGAAGCTGAAGTCAAGGAAGAACCAGCCTTTCCAAGGATGGACAAAGCACACTAAAAGTATGTTCTCTGGCAGGTGCATGGATAAAGAAAATGTAGTTTCATGCACAGTGTCATTGTATTCAGTCACTTTAGGCAAAAGGAGGAAGTACAAGTCCCAAGAGTCTTCACTAATATAAAGCACATTCCAGTCCCCCAAACAAACACATAAAACATGCAAATGAAGCATTCAAAATGATGAAATTGAATGTTGAAATGTGAAATTTAAGCCACAACTAACAAAGAGCCACAGACTAGGGGCTGTAGATACAGCTCAGGGTGTCAGAAGTAGTACAGTTACAAGGAACCCAAATGACAAGTAAGAGAATATCTCCTCTGTGACACAAATTTTGAATCATTGTTGAATACATATGGCTAAAATAGGAGACAGATTGAAATATAGAACATCACATGTCTATATTATAAAATGAAAGTGAAAGACAATGCTCTCCTTAATAAATCAGAGAAAGAAAAATCAAAAGAAAGTGCAGTCAATGGGAGAAAGTAAAAAAAAAATAGATTTAGTAAACAAGTATTTAATAAATCAGTTCTTTCTATAATAAGATCAAAGATTATCAAGTCTTTATGATGACTAAGGTCAAAGAGAAATCTCAGAACATCAACCACAGGCCACAGGTCAGACAAAAGGCTGTGAAGCCAGACCCAAGAGACAGTAAAAAGACTTCAAGAGAGCACATGATCTGTAGAATGTAAATAAATTTCAAAGCTGATACAATGACAAACATTTCAAAATACAAAATGCTAAGATCACAGAGGAAGTAATATACCTGGAATAGTTTTATTTGATTAAAGAAACTTATCCCATAGCTAAAACTCTCTCAATACACAAAACTCCAGCCTGACATACCTTCAACATTAATTTTTTTAAACGTATTTATTTCTTTATCTTATGTGTGTAGGTATTTTGTCTGCTTGTTTGACTGCATATACTGCCTGTGGAGGCCAGAAGACAGCCGATGCCTGGGACTGAAATTACAGATAGTTGTGATCCACCATGTAAGTCCTGGAAATCAAGCCTGGGCCTTGGAAGAGTAGAAAGTGCTTTTAACTGCTGAGCCATCACTCCAGCCAATTTTACCAAACACAGGAAAATGTAGAATCAACTGTACATAAACTTTTCCAGCCAATACAAGGTGGGAGCCTAGAGGATATTTCCCACTCTTTTTACAAGACTGACATAGATAGTCCTCAAATAAAGACAGTACAGTAAGAAAAGTAAAGCAAATCTTTCAAATACTCATAAACTGAATACAGTAAACCATAAACATTAATACACCATTATCAAATGGGAATCTATTCCCAAATGGATGGCATTAATTTATTATAATTAACAGTCTAACATAGAAAGACTTAATTTTCTCAGAAAACTTAAAATAGGTTTGATAAATTTCAACATCCATTAATTATAAAAAAAAAATCTCCACATACCAAAAGTATCCCCAGTCTGATAGAGTAAGTCTATAAAACATATCTATAGCTAACATTAAGTAAAAAGTATAACTTTACTGAAAGCTCACTAATGGTGGGAACAATGCAGAAATATTTTTCTTTTTATTTAGTACCATATTTAAGGGACTGTGCATCATCATTCACATTTAGGAACATCCAACTATCAAGTGGTACACATATTAACAAATTACAATTCATTGTTACAAAGGAACAGTAGGGATGGATGGTAATAGACTATACAAAAAGTCAACATTGCTGTGTAAGACAAATCTTATAAGGTCTTATTCATAAAAAATCCAGAGCCAGATATTGGGGTGAAAACGGAGAGATCAGAGAAGCAGCAATAAGGTTGCCATGTTCTTACTGCTAGGAAATCCTCAGCCAAAGAGAGAGTTACTTCCTGTATACTCACGCATATAAACCTTTCTGTGCCCTACCATCTTACTTTCTCTGTCTGCACAACTACATCACTTTCCTCTTTCCGTTCAGCTCTATCCAATTCCTGTGTCTGTACAGACCTCCAGACTTCTATGGTTAACTAGCACTGGGATTAAAGGCGTATGCCACCATGCCTGGCTCTGTTCCCAGGGTATTCTTGAACTCACAGAGATCCAGATAAATAAAGCTCCTGAATGCTAGGACTACCTGGCCTCTATGTTTAATATAGTAGCTGGCTCTCTTTCCTTTGATCTTTATGCAAGCTTTATTTATTAAAGTACAAATAAAATATCATCACATCGCAGAATCAAAAGTAGAATTTGATTCCAGGCTACATAGCTATACAGCTTTTATATGATATTCTACATTTTCTTGAGGCTCATTGAAATAAATTGTTTGATGAAGAAGATACTATTTAGACAATACAAATTTTTAGGTTAAATAGTAAGTATCTTTATGTTTAGGACAAATTTAAAGGCTGAAAAGAACAAAATTTAGCTTTAAAATTTAATCCACTATTTGAGAATAAATAAGATTGAGATAAGGGATTCATTTCAAAGGATTATTGGGGAAGTTTTCAGGGAGTAAACTGGTAAGGTTAGTTTACATTTTGGTTACAATAATGATACACAGTAGGTATAGGTTTGGAAAACCGAAAACCTATTCATACTTAATGGACTCTCATGCTGTGTTATTTTATTTCAATAAATCTAGATCTTTTAAAATAAAATATGAATAAGATATAGATAGATAGATAGATAGATAATACCTTACCTTAATTTTAATAATTTGAGGCAAAAAAAATCATGTAGCTTTCTGATCACATTTCTCACTTCCTGAATTCCAAGACAAAGTCATTATTGAATGCTAGGAAAAGATTGTTGTATTGTGCAATAAAAATACAGTTTGCCTCTGTTAGGATTTTTCCAAATGAATGTGTCAAGTAAGATTTTACATTGTTGGAAATAAAAAAATAAATAGGCCAAGCTTGAATTTTTAAAAATGTTGTTCAAAGCAATCTTTCAAGAAAAGTCCTCAGACACTATTGCCAAGGAATTATGGGAAAGCATAAGGTCAAGAAGGTTGGAATGAGATGAGCAGCTGTACCGCAGTCTCTCCTTGTTGGGGATGCATGGAAACAAGACATACAGCATGTGTCATGAATAGCAAAGTTGACCCTCAAACGCAAAAGGTTCCGGTTTAACTCCTTGTCAAGAGTGTATGGAAAATAAAATTACTAAAGCAATGATTACTAATAATTAGATATTATCATCCAGATCCAAAATTGACATTGATCCTCCACATCAGAACGTCTAAAAATATCACTGATGTAATCACTTTTTTTTCTAATTTGATAAAAGTTTGAAAATCATCTCATGTCTCATGTTTTGCAAAAAAAAAAGGTAGTAGTATTAATACAATAATGTCAATGTGATTTTCTAGATTTTTAAGTTTCCTCTCTAAGAGCTATTTACACAAGCATCTTGCTGGATTATATTTATACCTTGCTTAGAAAATAAACAAAACCTCTAGAGTCAACCAAAAGGAGCGGCAGCCACACAGAGATCAATTGAGCATAAAGCTTTGGTTC
Source organism: Peromyscus aztecus (assembly GCA_902168405.1). Lineage (NCBI taxonomy): Eukaryota > Metazoa > Chordata > Mammalia > Rodentia > Cricetidae > Peromyscus > Peromyscus aztecus. The sequence continues at coordinate 40,204 of CABHPQ010162944.1, read as the reverse complement.
CTAGATATTAAAACACAGTAATTACATTTACCCTGAAACTTGCTTACTGGGCATAGCCTTTTGCAGCAGGAAAAACTTTTTTCTTAAGTTTCACCATATTTTACAAATATTCAATGCAATATCACGACATTTATTGGCAAAACCTGTCGACTCATCAACATAGAGGGAAAGTGTTGCTTTTCTTGTATTATACAAAGTCTCTCCATAGTGACATGACATGTCATTGATACATCACTCACTGTAATATGTGAAAATAAAGTCATCAATATTTCATGCCATAAATTGTCTAAACATTTTATCCACTTTAATTTTACATGTGACATTATTCATTTCTCACTGCATGACTTTTTTCTTCTCTGAGTAGTCATTCTAGTTACTAAAATGTGGGGGTATTGTGTTCCCCAAAATATTGTGTACCTTAATAAACTTATCTGGGGTCAGAGACTTCCGTCCACAATATTAAACAGAGGTTAGGCAGTGGTAGCACACGCCTTTAATCCTAGCATTCCAGAGATAGAAATCCCTCTGGATCTCTGTGAGTTCAAAGCCACATTGGAAATGGCCAGGCATGGTGACGCCTTTAATCCCAGAAAGTGAGACTTTAATCCCAGGGAGTGGTGGTAGAAAGCAGAAAGGTATATAAGGCGTGAGGACCAGAAACTAGAAGCATTTGGCCTGGAGAAGCATTTTGGCCTGGAGAAGCATTTGGGCTGGTTAATCATTCAGGCTTCTAGCAGCAGTTCAGCTGAGAGTCATTTGGATATGAGGACATAGAGGCTTCCAGTCTGAGGAATTAAGACCAGCTGAGGATCCGGTGAGGCGAGATAGCTGTGGCTTATTCTGTCTCTCTGACCTTCCAGTGTTCACCCCAATACCTGGCTCAGGTTTGATTTTATTAATAAGAACTTGTAAGATTCATGCTACACTAAAATATCTTGATTCTTGAGGCTTTTTACTGAACATAGCATTCAAAAAAGAAAATCTTTTATCTGGTTTGAGAGCATAGTGCCCATCTAAAATAATCTGTAGTTTTATGTGTCTAATAACAGTGAGTTTTGAATTTTCTTGTCTCTATGCTTGTTGTATCTGTAGGTTGTATAATTCATTGTATTACATCTAATCAGGAATTCCATCAACTTATTTTTTTCATGTGTTGCCGTCTTCAATATCTTTACATTGAATGGTCAGAAATGTTTTAGTATGATATAAAAATAAGGGCATAATAAATAAATAATAAATACTTTTCTAACTCAATCTTAAGATCACATTCAATTATAACTCACTGAATACTTATTTTACCAAAATTACAATAAATACAACACAAATATCTAAAATCACAGTACATAAACACATTTTTTATTAAAAATCTCTTCAATCTTCTTTTATACTAATCAAGCTGTTTAATCCTATAAATCATAAGCACCAAACAAGGAAACATTGTTTGAAGTAATTTAGAGGGAAACACTAGCCTGATTATACTGATTACACACAACCCTCTCATATAGTTTTCAGTTATGCATGACCTTCCTGACATGTATGAGAAACTTAGGATGTACAGATGTACAGCTATATATGGATGAGAGATATGTAAAACAATGTTGAAGGGAAAGCTAAGTCAGTATCTGCCAATTACAGATGTTATAGAAGGCACTCAAAAGGTAAACAAAATTTATTTTCTCATCACAATTTCTTATACTGCCTATAGCAAATCTCAGCAAAACCTCCAAGGATAAAATGCTATAGGATGTTTGGATAAAATCAATAAAATATTGTTTATGGGTAAAACAAAGAAGTATAGAACTCAAAATTAGATGCTGATATTAGTAGGGTATTAACTATCAAAACAATTATGTTTAACTCAGTGAGTAAAATGTAGACCATTTAATGGCTAACTCTAGCAAAGCCAGATAGCAACTCAGAAAGGAAAGGTAATCTTAGAGTTCTCCATAGATTTCCACTAGACTTTAACCCTGTTCCTTAGGAGATAAAGTCAGAAAGGTCAGTGATGAAGATCATCCTCAGTCTGGAGTAATTTCAAGGACTACTTGGGCTATATGAGATGCTATTTCTAAAATAAAAAACAAAAGTCAATATAATTCTAAAATTTAAATAAGCCAAAATAAGTGACTAGCAGAAATAATGAAAATCAATGAAATTGAAGGAACTCCAGCCAACTCTACTATCTGGGAATTAGAAAGACCTTCTCAAACCAATGCTTCATGCTGTAAACGAAAAGACAAATATAGACATTAAAATAATTTTTGTAGAAATTATATCATTAAAATATTTTTAAAATAAAAGTAAAGACAATTGTTCTAAAAAAATATAAGGGGAGTGAGAGACAATGGATTAATATGCAATCATACTCAATAACATTTACATGCTGAAAAGAACAAAACAGGTTGATATGAATTGCCGGTGGCCATGTCAGAGGAGCAGCAGATGGCAGTTGACTTCAGGGTATCAGCCCACAAGGAGACAAATCCCTGATGGGTGAATCTCGAATAGACAAGGCCCCAAGACCACAGACTCTAGACCGTCTTTTGCTTCGGCTGTGCCTTCATATGTTTGCTGTTTCCATCTTTCTCTAGCATCTGGTATGTTGTGAATGGGTGTGGGGAGATCCCCATTGCCTACAATGCATTGTGTTTAATCTCATGGAAACATCCCTTCCTACTGGGCACTTTTACCTGTGGATTATCACTATTATTATTTTTTTCAAGACAGGGTTTCACTGTGTAGTTTTGATGCCTGTTCTGGATCTCACTCTGTAGACCAGGCTGGCGTCGAACTCACAGAGATCTGCCTGGCTCTGCCTCCCGAGTGCTGGGATTAAAGGCATATGCCACTGCCCCTGGCTTACCTGTGGATTATTATGAAGATGATTTCTTCCTAAGCTGTACTGTCTAATTGACAATGACAATGTTATTTTAAATAGAGATTTGATGATAAAAAAAAAGCAAGGAAGTGTCCAACAGCTAGAAAACATGTGTTTCTATTGAGGAGCCAGCCTTACAGACTGTGACTGCTAGAGAAAAGAGAGAATCAATATTCTTTAAGGGTATGGATATTTATATGTAGCTTATTCTCCAGTGAATGGTCCAGCACAATGTACCTATGAGCAGCACTAATTTGGTTTGTTGAATTATTTTTTTAAAAAAAAATCAAACTTAGTGGCACTCACTTTTTATCCCAGTGCTTTTGAAGCAGAGGCAGGCATATCTCTGTGACTGCAAGGACAGCCTGGTCAACAAAATGAGGCCCTGGCCAGCCAGAACTACAGAGTGAGATCCTATTTCTAACAAACAAACATACACAAAAACAGAATATCTGAACACAAGTGATCTGATCATGGCAATGAGAAAAGAGGCAGCTCTAATAAAAGAGGAATATATAGAGAGAAATACAGAAAAAGGAGGGTAAAATAACAGACTGGGTGGTGGTGGCGCACACCTTTAATCCCAGCACTCGGGAGGCAGAGCCAGGCGGATCTTTGTGAGTTCGAGGCCAGCCTGGGCTACCAAGTGAGTTCCAGGAAAGGCGCAAAGCTACACGGAGAACCCCTGTCTCAAAAAACCAAAAAAAAATAATAATAATAGTAACAGTAAAATATCTGAAAAAGCCATCAGGAATCATATTTATTTCCCAATAAAAGAATTTTAAAAACCTAGTGTATTTGTAAGTGTGTATATAAGTATACATGTATAATTTAAATGAAGTTTTCTTATGGTGATATTTTATTTGTACTGAAATGTGATTTTATTTGTATGTTAATAAATAAAGTTCCCTGGGGGTCAGAGCTAATTGCAAGCCATAGCAGAAGCTGGGCGGTGGTGGTGCACGCCTTTAATCCCAGCTCTTGGGAGGCAGAGCTAGGCAGATCTCTGTGTGTTCCAGGATACAGCCAGCATGGAGACACATGCCTTTAATCTCAATACCAACCATAAAAGACCTGGAGGTCTGTACAGATAGGCAGTGAAAAGGAGGTCATGTGATTGGATTTACAACCAATGAGAAGGCAGAACAGCAAGTCTATAATAAAGACAAACACACAGGAAGTAGGTCTCTTGCTGAGGAAGATAGCAGCGGCAGTGAAGGGTAAGGTTTTTAGCTCTTAGCTATCACTCTGACCTCTTGGGCTTTCATCTTTGCATTGGCTCTCTGTTTCTTATTTAATAAGATGGTTACATCTACATTTTCTCATCTAGACTAACAAGAGTTCTTTCCAAAAGCCTAAGATCACTTAAGAAAAACCCCAACACCAGCCATAGGAAGCCCTCTTTGAGATTTTGGTTAGAGCTGTTCATGAGACCCCCGCCCCCAAACATTATAAGTTATTACCATTGTCCTTGGTTGCTCCCAATTGGTGGAAGGCAAGTCTCTGTTGCTGCAGATACCTAATGCACTTTAGAAACAGGGCCCAGAGGCCCCTGAGCTACAACTGACCTGTAAGCCTCCTACCTCAGGACTAGCTTTTATGGTATCAGAAGGTGCCATGCAAGCTTCAAAGAAAGCAACCTACAGTGCTAGCAATCTATGACACCTATGAACCACAACAACCAACAAGGCACAATAACTCCAAGTGTATCGTGGTAGCACATATACCTTGGTGGTAACCAACAGCTCTTTAATTGTACTGAAGACCTACATAACAAGAGGGAAATCATACACAGTATTGGAAAGCTAACCAATTACCCATAGCTAGTGAAGTCATGGATAACATTAGAAGAGAGTCTACAACAGCATAATCCCTAACTATATTCTAAATATTTGTCCTTAAAACCACAGATAAGTGTAGTATACCCCCTCCTATCTAGGAAACTTCTCTTTGTAGTAGAAAAAAATTATAGAAAACTAGAACAAATCAAAATGCAGAGTTCTGGAGCCTAGGCCCAATGGATCCCAACTGTAAGACCTGAGGCTCAGAAACATTTGGAAAGAGGGGATAGAAAGATTATAAGAGTGAGAGGATCAGGAAAGTTTTTGTGAGGCTGTATCTCAGAATGTCATGTCAGAAGCTGTACCCATAAAGTCTCATTAACGTAACTGCTTAAACTTGAGCTGAACAAGGGCAACAACAATAGACATGTCAAAACAGATAGGGAAAGGCCACTAGTCCTCAGCCCTACACAAAGAACTACAGAAAAACAATGAAGAGAGTGGGAGAAATAGTCCTCCTCAGGAAAGAGCTCAGCGGGAAATAGAAATCTTTGAAAAAATTCCTACAAGTAACATTACATAGATCGAATAGGTTATATTTGAGGATATACATATTTGTATATGAATGTAACAACAGCTGATGAAAAAAGGTGCTATGAACTTGACAAAAAGCAAGGAGGAGTATATGGGAGGATTTGGAGGGAGGAAAGGGAAGGAGAAAATGACATAATTGTAATCTCAAAGTTTAAAGAATAAAAGATACCACAAACAGGAAAAAAAGGTGGAAACAGTAAAGATTGCATACAAAGAATATTTGAAATGATAAAGCTTAAAACATTGATAAATTGAGCTCCATTAAAGGCTATAAATATCTGTTCTTATAAAGATATCATTAAAATAACATATCAAGTCAAAGATTAGACAAAAATAGTTGTAATTTACATATTTGACAAATTTTGTGTTCAGGATCCATCTATTTCTGCAATAAGAAGACAGATCAGTTGACACAGCAATAAGAATAAATATTAGAAAGGATGTACCTTGTGGTGATATTTTATTTATGCACCCCAATAAAGATTATCTGGGGATCAGAGGAAAAAGTCAGCCACTATATTTATTAAACATAGAGATTAGACAGTGGTTGCACATGCCTTTAATCCTAGCATTCGAGAAGCAGAGATTCATCTTGATTTCTATGAGTTCAATGCCACACTGGGAACAGAGCCAGGCATGGTGGCACATGCCTTTAATACCAGCACAAGTTAACCATAGAGGTCTGGAGGTCTATACAGACAGACAGGAAGTGATAGAGCTGGGCAGAAAGAGGAAGTGATGTAGCTGGGTAGTGAGTGGAAGTAAGATGGCAGGACACAAAAAGGTATATGGGTGTGAGTATACAAGAAGTAGCTCTCTCTTAGGCTGAGGATTTCCTAAGAACTTGTGGCTTGGCTTGCTCTAGTCCTCTGATATCTCAGTTTCTTCCCAATATCTGGCTCCGGGTTTTTTATTATAAGACCTTTTAAGATTCGTGTTACAGTACCTGAATGGCCAATTGGCACAGGGAAAGTCATGGGAAAATATGTCCACTGGAATTACCCAGACTAAAAGGACTATGCCCAACTGCAAGTTTTATACACAACCAGTGGAAATATATAATAGAAGAACATTATGAGGAAAGAGTTTGATATTAGAGTTACAGTTAAATGCTATAGTTTGGCATATAGCTACACCATTCTATACTATTTACTCTTATGGAATTGAAATTACATATTCATGAAAAAGTATTAGATAAATCACCATATTATCTTCTTTCAAGTTAGCCCCAAACTTTTTCCTCTGATATTTCAATAACAGGAAGATCACAAATGAGTCTTGCAGGCATTGTGCATGGTACAGGAAGCTAAGCACAAGGAGCATACACTCAGTATAAGAGATTTCTGGGGGAACAAAACCAATCCACACAGAAAGAAGCCAAACAGTGAAGACTGGAACCTGGGCTGAAGCTACTAACTGTGATCAGGAACCAGAGTAAAGGAGACAATGCCAACGTTCTTTATCTTCAATGTGGTACAGTATTGGTTACACAAATGAATACATTTATCCAAACCTATTCTTTCTTTACATACTTTATCCATCTATCTGAAACAAACATCCTCATTGTATATAAATCTCTCTCAGTAAAGTTGAACACTACAAAACAGAAAGCTTATGAGCTTCTGACTAACAATAGCCTACATGTTATTCTTTACCACTGGTGAGAAGTAACTGATATCTGTGAACTTAAAGCTATAGGCATGCTTTCATTTAATTTGCTAAATTAACCAAAATTGAACATTTTATTTTCTTAATAAAAAATTCTTGTTTAGGAAAAAGAAAAAGAAAAGAAAAATGAAAAAAGAAAGGTATAAAATTGGGAGGGGGAGAAGTTTGAGAGCATCTGAGGGAAAGATGGGAGAATAAGGAATGGCTCTGATCTAGATATATTGTGTACATGCATGAAATTAAGAGAATTAAAAATATATAAGAAAATATGTAAATGCATTTAATAAAATGATCTGAACCAAAATACTTTTTAAAGACATAATGGGTGAATACATGGCAAGAGGAAAAAATATTAAAAATAAATACAAATTGAAAATAAAAAAATATTAAATATCCCCTCAATAAATTGCCAGTTATTCTAATGAGAATAATGAGACTTAACATTGGAAACAGATCACTTTAAAGCTTAATTATATTAAAGACAAAAAATAAAATGAGCAGCCAGGAAATTCTGAAGAGTATTTACAGAGTACTTTCATCATGAAAATTAAAACTAACAAAGATACTGTTATTAAAAGATACTGTTATTAAAAATGTTTGGAAATATTGCAGAAACAGAGGTAGATATACAGAATAAGTAGTCCTAGAAACCAACCCAAATATACATGCTAGTGAATGTCAAATGTATGTATACTACTTCAAGCCAAAATGCTGAATAATCTTTAAAAAATAAGAAAGTATTGCACAATCTGGAAGAAGAATGAACTTAGGTGTTTTTTTTCCTTCCTACATAATGTCCAGATGTCTCAAACAAATGAATATATAAAGTAAAACCATAAAGTATGATAGGAAAACATGAGAGTATTTAGACTATAATGACACAGAAGGAAATTCCTTGTTATATGCATAGTATTACAGGGACTGATAAACTCTACTTGTGAAAATTGAAAGTTCTTTGAATACAGAGAACATTATACAAACTAAGTAAAATTAGAAACCATAAAGTGGGAGCAAGTATTTTCTGTACTACAGCAGACAGTAAATGTTTATAACATATAAAGAGCATTTGCAAATTATTAGAAAGATGATACAGATGATATGCAGTGGAACTCAAAGCAGGAAAATAAAACGAGCATATAAATAAGCCTTATGCAAACCCGGTGCTGACACTCAGGTCTGAGAAAGTTTTAAATTTTTTTTTTATTTTATTTTATTTTACAACATAATTCAACTTTACATATCAGTCATAGGTTCTCCCGTTCTCCCTCCTCCCGCCCCGTTCTCCCTCCTCCCGCCCCGTCCCCCTCCCCCCCCTGCCCACCCCCATTTCCATCTCCTCCGAGGCAAAGACTCCCCCGAGGATTGAGATCGACCTGGTGGTCTCAGCCCAGGCAGGCCTAGCCCCCTCCTCCCAGGCTGAGCCAAGGGTCTCTACCAAGCCCCAGGTTTCAAACAGCCAACTCATGCACTGAGCACAGGACCCGGCCCAACCGCCTGTATGCCTCCCAGACAGATCAAGCCAATCAACTGTCTCACCCATTCCGAGGGCCTGATCCAGTTGGGGGCCCCTCAGCCATTGGTTCACAGTTCATGTGTTTCCATTTGTCTGGCCACTTGTCCCTGTATTCCATCCATCTCCTGTCCCAACAACTCCCGCTCACACAAACCCTCCTCCTTCTCGCCAACTGGACTCCCGGAGCTCCACCCAGGGCCCGACCGTGGATATCTGCATCCAGCTCCCTCAGTCACTGGATAGGGCCTCTAGCACGACAATCAGGGTGTTTAGCCATCCTATCACCAGGGTAGGTCTGATCGGGCTACCCCTCGACCATTGCCAGCAGTCTACTGTGGGGGCATCTCCGTGGATTTCTGTGGGCCTCTCCAGCACTCTGCTTCTTCTTATTCTCATGTGGTCTTCATCTCTCACGAACATTCCCTGTGTTCCCTCTCTGTTCTTGATCCAGTCGGGACCTCCCGCTCCCCCAAGATTTTAACTTCATATCTATCTAGTGCCCTCCTGCTTTGTGGCTCTGGAAACTCAGGTCAGGTCACACGCAGAACTTATCTCTCTCTCCTCCAGAATAACCTATATAAGTCAGAAACGACATCTATTCTTTATAATTAAAGCACTTGTAGTCTTTCAGGATCCTATCATACTGCTTATAGTATGATTCATTCGCTCTTCTAACATTCTAGGAACTGAAGGGAATTCGGGGTCTATTTCCTAGGACTCATATCATGTTATCCATGACAGTTATCTCTCCTCATGAAGCTCTTCTTTTGAACAGAAGGCTTATTCTCCCACTTCAGAACTTCATGCTAAGAATGATGCCATTTCAGCTTCCGTTCTGAGATATTGCCCACTGTAAGTTATAACAACTACATATGTGTGGTACATTCTCTTTATCCACCCAACCCATAGGGGAGTTGGCTTTTTTCCATTTCTTGTCTACTCTGAATAGTGCTGCCCTGAATATGGATGCTCAGATGTCTCTTCAATATCTGTCTTCTATTTCATTTGGAGATGCCCTTTATTAGGATGTATTAAGCATGTGGTAGTTTTATTATTTTTGAAGTTTTTTTTAAAGGAACATATGGACTGTTCTCTATGGTGACTGCACAACTTGCATTCCCACCAATAATAGCATGCAGTGGTTTTCTTCTTTCCACATCCCTGACAGCTCTTGCTAGGTTTAGTCTTTTTGATAAGAGCATTCTCATTGTGATTGATGTTAACTCATTTTACTTTTCATTTACATTTAGATGATGGATAGTGATGATGATTCAAACACCCATTCACTATTTGCAAACCTTCAATTTTAAAGATTTATTTATTTTACTTTATGTGTTTTGCCACCAGGCTTATGCATGCACACATGCACAACATGTGTGCATTATCTGAAGAGACCAGAAGACATATTCAGATCCTGTCTCGAAAAACCAAAACAAACAAACAAACAAAAAACAAACAAACAAACAAACAAAAACCCTGAATTACAAATGGTTGTAAGCACCCAAGCGGGTCCTAGGAACTGGAACCTGGTCTTTAGCTAGAGTTGCAAGTTCTCTTAACTAGTAAGACAGCTCTTTGGGGATTTGAATATCTTCTTTAGATAAATGTCTATTCAGGTCTGTTAAACATCTTTATTCCTGTTAACTTCTTTTGTTGCTGCTTTTGAGTTTTTTGAGTTCCTTCTATATTCAGGTTACAAACTGCTGAACAAAGTTTTTAATGTATTCTCATTTGTCTATTTTTGTTTGTGTTTAGTTTGCTCTGGGGACTTATCCCAAAGAAATCCTTACCTATTCAATGTTCTGAAGTATTTCCAGATTAAGCTTTAAGTCTTCAATCCTTTTTGGTTGACTGTGTAACTGCTGAGCTACAAAGATCTGGCATAAATGAACCATTAATTTCATACCATTAATTAATTAAGACCAATTCTTCAGAGGATGTATTTATAACCCTGTCAATAATTGGTTGTGTTTACCTAAATGAGTTTGTTCTAAGTTTTCTATTCTGTTTACTTCCTTACTCTATGTACATATTTTCATAGTTGTAGCCTGGTATTTTGATTAAAACAGCATTTTAGTATATGGTGAAATCAGGTACCTCCTGCTTTGTATATTTTGCTCTTTGCGGCTTTGTCTATTAAATTTTAGGGTCCCATAGAAATCTAATTTTAGTTTTTCTACTTCTATGAAGAATACCAATGTTTTTTTAGTAGCAAATATACCAAATTTTTATTAACAGTTATGATTCTTCTCATCCATGATCATGGGATGTCTTTCTATTTTTCCTCTTAAATTTGTTTAATGGTATTTTATTCTCTTCATTGTAGATTATTTTTCCTCTTTGGATAAAATATTTTGTTTTTCTGTCAGTTATTTTACCTGGAATATTTTTCTGAATTTCTGTTTAAGATAGTTTCCAATTATTATTATCTACCAATTTTCCATTGGTGGATGGTAATACTATTAACTTTAGTTTGTTGACTTTACTTCATGTAACCTTGCTAATTGGTTTATTAGTCCTAAGAATGCTTTGGCAGGTTTATCTTTTCTACATGTAAGACATGGCATATGCAAACATTAACAAATTTGACTTCTTTTTTTTTTTAATTTAATGCTCATTGTTTTGTTGTTGTTGTTTTTGTTGCCTGATTGCTTAGGATAGGACTTCTTGAATTTGGTTGAATAAAGTGGAGAAAGTGGCCATCTTTATCTTATTCTAGACATGAGAGACAAAGTGTTCGTTTTTCTCTAATCTATACAATGATAGTCATTGGATTGTATACAAACACACACATGACTGCTTTATGCTGAGATACATTTCTTATTTATATATATTTTCATGAAATATGTTGACTGTTATCAAATGCTTACTCTGAACATAACATGATCATATGGCTTTGATTCTTCATGCTGCTGATGTTAATATTATATAGATTTAGATATGTAAAACCACCTCTAACTCTTTGTGATGACTGTCATACATTTTGATGGAAAAATCAAATTTTATGTATTCATATAAATTCATTCATTCACATAATATCCTAAAACTAATATTATAAACTGGTAACACTAGCCTTTAGGGAATGAAATTAGATAAATTACTAAAAATGAAAACAGAAAATTTCTGAGATTTACATTTTGTAAAGATAGAAATGTGTGTGTGTAAAGTAAAAGAATAACTAATAAAAAATAAAGAGTAACATTTTAGCAAATCCTTTCATCAAGTTAAGAAAGTTAAGCTCAAAATAAGATACATATATTCTACTTTGAAAACAATAAATGATAGTTACCATATAGAATTTTTATTTTTATTTATTTTTGGTGTTTTGAGACAAGCCATCATGTGATTTTTATGCATGAGTTACACTTATACCATCAATGACACATGCTTATATCCTGGCTAAAGGGATCTGTGGTTTGAAGAATTTTTATTTCTCATATAAAGGCAAAATATTCATTCTACTATGGAAGTTACTACGTACAGTCATGGCAGTTATTGGTACTTGCTTTTGTTATGTGCATGGGAGAGCATGTCTAAGTCATAACACAGCCTCAGAATTTATCTCAACCCTCCTTGTTTGGCAGAGGTTGCTTGCATCTTCATATAATTAAGCAGATTCCAAAGCTGGGAGGTTTTGCATTGAATATGGCTGTACAATGTGTAAGGTACATGGCATTTGCTAATTTGTGTAGGTGTCCTTTGTTACTTGTTATGAAAATAAAAAACACATTGAAAAGTACTTAATGTTGCATCTGACATATATTTCCAATTACGAATGCCTATTATCATTATCTTTGCTTTTGTTACCATTAATGAGTGACCCTGGTCTAGAACTCAGGTCTCAGTGAAAACAATGTTCACTTCATTTTACAGAAGTATTAATGAAATTATATGTTAGGACATCATTAAATAACAATTTTTAATATTCTGCCAGAAATATAAATAGGAGTAGAGTTAAAAAAGATGCTATTGGCTAGTAAAGGTTTTCTTCTATATCAGTCACACATTAGTTTCCCTGTCTCTGGATCACTCCTAATTGAAATTGAAAGCTCCATTGCTGACATTCTGGGGAAGTCAGCTATTAACAGTGTTGTGCAGCACACTAATTTTATGGACAAATTAATCCACTGTGAGGGGGAGGATCACAATTTTGGTCAAAGACATCAATTTGTTTATATAGGCCACTGAAGAGATTTGTCATCACATCCTAAATACATTTGTTATTAAGTCTCTTGAGGGTAATCCTCACCCTCTATGTTCCAGTTTGCAATGATAGATGTCATGACATCTCCTAAAAAGGAGCACTAAATGAATAGTGGATAAATAAGTAGATGAACTGTACAGCAAAGTTGAAGCAGGTTTTCCTTAGTTCTTTGAAGAATGGGGTGCAGATCATTCATGCATTGGGAATTTAGGATTAGCCTTGATGTGGCACAGTTGTGTAATGTTGCCTTTAAATTATAGCCAAGTTAAAATCATCAAATCAGGTTAATGAAATGCATTTTTGTATGAGAACTGACAGTAATGCTCTCATCATATTGTATTTTAAGAATCTCCCAAATAAAAGACTGTATCAAAGTCCTGTAGAAAAGTACCAGGAATTATACATGTGTATTAGGTGGATTGATTAAGGCAACTCCACATAGTTAAAACGAGGTTTATTTTGGGATAACTTATAGCCAGTAAAGGGGTTGGTTACAGGACCCAGGAGAGGTGAGGTGCAGTCCAGCAGTGTTCTCTGGAGAACTCTGCTCCATCTACCATCCAGCATCCAGGATCACCAGGAATCAAGAGACCCAGCACATCTGGATCTCGGGTCTTAAGGGCTCCCATCTTGGCCCCACCCTATGGGCAGGTCATAGGTAGGTGTGGCAGTTACCAGAAGCCTCACTAGAGGTAGTACTTCCAGGTCAAAGCTGGAACAGCTGCCCACTATACATGTGTACATGTTTTGTCCTATGTAAGTGACCCCTAAGGTATGCCTGAATGGAAAGAGAAATAATTCACAGAGCATTTGAAGCATGATGGATCTCTGGGCATTGTTCAAGTGCAGAAATTTCACATTTTCTCATTGTCCTCATTTGTATCTTCACAATAAGACATTATTTGACACTTTTTTTTTCAGAATTCAAATTCAGCATTCATTTGTTTAAATACTTGATTATTTGCTTCCCACCCTAGAGTTTAGGATCCTTCAAAGCAGGTTATCCTCACCCAGATACAGTCAATTTTATTACAAGCTCATGATACTCAGCTGTGTGTTTGATAATACATAGATATTAGTAGATGATAGTAATGCATAAATGAATAAAAATGTACTTTGTCTGTTGTCTGTTATATTTATACTTGCTTAGAACAGCTTGGTTGAGTGTGTGTGTGTGTGTGTGTGTGTGTGTGTATGTGTGTGTGTGTGTGTATTCACAATCTCATAATGGAAGTTACAGATTTGTGGTAACTATGTGGTAGCATGATCAGGGTGATTCTCCTAGAGGTCATGGTGCAAAGACCAAGAGGCAGATGTAATGTGGCCTCATTAGCTTCTGCTATTTCCAATTCCTTTCACGGATCCAATTTAAAATGCACTCCATATGGAAAGAGGCTTTTGAGACTTCAAACCATTGGGTTTCTCCCATTGCCCAGTCGATATTCTTTATAGTCTTTGTATTAAGTAACTTTTCCATTCGGTGTCTGTGCCTCAAAGTGGACCACCGTTGCTGTTCATTCTTTTATTTCAGTCTCACAGATTTAAATCCTTTGACTCACTCAAATCTTACTTTAAAAGATAAGGATCTTTACTGGGGGTTTTCTTTGATCTTTTTTGGACAAATTTAATATACCACATGGTAATAACCCAATTCTATCAATCTACATATATAAGGAATTGAATATACTTGTTACCTGAAACATAAAGTCAAAATGAGAAAAATGACAAAAAAATGATTATAAGATGACCTAATTCCACTCCTATTGTTGAGGAGGAGGAAAGAGAAGCCAAGTTAGTGGCTGAGCAGAAGTTTCAGAGTAAATTTTCTACTTAGATTTTCAAAAACCTCATCTTCAAACACTCAGGAAAATCAGAGCCCAGAACTATTCTATTACAATGGATTCCTTCTTATTATCTTAAAGACCATTTTAACATTTCCTTAGACAAGGAAACATCTTTTCAAACTCCTAGTCAGTCACTGGTGAGACAAACACAGCAGCCCAGCAAACTCAGAAACAATGGCATTATTGCAGAAAGCCCAAGATTTTGATATAGCACCACAGTGAAAAGCATGCTGGGATTGTCTTCATTTTACATATTGTGTGGGACTTAGTTAATAACAACTATTTTACTTGTTTCCCTATGATCACTACACTTAAACCAAAAATATATAAAATGCTCATTTTTATAAGTGATTTGATCACTTCAAACTAAAGGTCTAAATGGACAAGACATCCAACCTAAATTCAGCAACAGATGCTTTTTTCTCTAGTGTTCACTTTTGCAATAAATTCACGTAGGAAGGAAAGTGGACAGATGGTAATGCAAGAAGATATTATTTCACTGATTAATTGCTTGGCCTTAAACAGGCTCTCTCTGCCTTTTAGCGTGGGATTATCCACAAAGTAGTTTTGTTTTATGGTCTTCATTCTGTAGTAAGTTCAGAATAGAAAAATACTCCTCATTTTTTGAAATGATCTCTATGTCACAACACTGGATGAAAATAAATTATAATTAAAACAATGCAACAATTTCACAAAATCTCTAATTACACTTTTAACAGTAATAGTCAGTACAACAAAAGAGTGTGCTTTGTGCCTGGCAGTGTGTTAAAGCATTAGGAATAAAAAGCTATAACAGCTTTATGAGAAATGTCAGTGGGCTGTCAAGAGTGGAAGGAAGGAAGGAACAAAGGGAGGAAATAAAAGGGTGAAAATTAAAATTCCATTTGGAAGAAAATGCATAAAATTCTAAACACCTGTTCTTTCAGAGACAGTTATTTTTGAGTGCTGAATGATGACATTTTCTAATTTTCTATATACTATTATTGATACTTCAAAATTATCCTCAATAGTTGCTATTAACAAAATTGAAGTATGTTGATGTATCAATTTTCAAGAAAAAACTAAGAAGTGCATAGCAACTGAGATTATCACAGTGGGCAATCATCATGTGTAATCTATTATTTGTTTCACACAGTGTGAATACTTGCATCAACAATCACTTTGTGACTGCTGAGAAATATTCAAGAGCATTCAGAACTTCTTGTTCCCATACCACATCTAAAATGCCCATCCATTCTGTGTGTAGAAATGTCTAAAATTTGATTTTGAAATTAGTGTTTTAGTTGTCTTACATGAAGAAAAAAAAAAACCCTGAGCTATTTCCAAGAAGTTAACATTTTCCAGAAAGTTAGTTCAGTGGCTTGCAAACTGGTTTTGGGTTTTCCTCCAAAGAACACATGAAAAATGTCTGGGGACAAATTTTACCACTGTGATTGAGTCTAGTTACTACTGGAATATCCTAGGAAGAAGCTAGGAGATGCTGAAAACCTTATAAAAGACACAGAACAGCTCACCCACCTTAACTCATCCAGTCCAACAATAAAAATTATACAGTTCAAAAATGTCTAAAAATAGATCAAGAAAATAATTTAGTATCATTTATGGCTCTGAGAAATATTTTCCCCATATATGGAGAGCATTGCAGATGGAGGTTGGCAAAGAGATCAAAATATAGAAGAGAGAAGATAAACAATATTCAAAGTTCACACTTTATTGAAGCTCCAGGTTTTCTCATCCATAAATAGAAAATGTGGCTATCAGTCACCTAAATGTCATTTCTTCTTTTGCTGAATGTGAACGAAATCATAATTTTCTCATAATTGGGGTCTGATGAAATAAGCCTTCATAGATAGTCTGTCAAAACTGCAACTGCAGTTAGTGATAATGCCTTGACAAGTGAAGAGATTAAAGAGTAGAATGGGGGGACAGTAGTGACAATGAGGGTGCTAGGGACAATGACTGTTGTGGGGTGGGTGTTTGTACCATCCATAAGGTCATATTTTGAAACTTTAATCCTCAATGTGATAATAATATAAGCAATGCCTTCAGGAGATAAATAAATTTAGATGAAGTCATGAGGGTGAAGGCTCACAATGGGGTAAGTATAATTTGGTAAGACAAGGAGACACCAGAGCCTTTTTCTCACCATCATTTTGATTATACAGCAAGAAGGCCACCATCTGTACAGAAAGAAATGTCCTTTCAGACACCCCATATGCCAGCAGCTTCATCTTGAACTTGCCAATCTCTAGAACTTTCAGAATAAATGTCTGTTGCTTAGGCTACTTAGTCCAATGTGTTTTCTTTTAGTAGCCGGAGCTGACTGAAAGATTGAGAGTGATGAGGACAGCATGTGCAATGGGATAATGATTAGAATTGCGATATCAGTAATTTTCACTCTGCATTATAACACTCAATCTTGACACTAACTGATATAAACAGTACAGTAAGAACTAGACAGGGGAGGCCTGCTTAGTTTTTAATTTCTCAAAATTGAATTTACTGCACTGGTTAATGCTTTGGCTATGGGAATATATAAAGAACTTACTCATTAGTCAATAGCACAACCACCAAGGAACAAATACGAAATGTTTTTATACAGAACAAAATTGTTTTGCACATATATCAGAAAGTAGCTGCATCTTGAACTTAAGATTCAACATCTGATGCTTCCACTGACATATTAGCCACAGCTATGATAAATGTCCTAAGAATAAGAACTAAATGAAACAGAGCATGTAAGATGATGAGTCTTGGTAAAAAAAAAAAAAAAAAACCACAGAAAATTAAATATAGAAGTCAAATATCCATCTACCTTTTCACACAGTCATTGGATGAGTAAGCTCGCTTCTAGATTTTGCACCATTTCAAAACTTTACCTGTGTTATAGATCACTGCCATTTATATTGTCACAATCCTCTGGCCTCTTCCAATATACTTTTATATATGAGTTTATTTTTTTTATCCTGTGGATTCTCATGTCAAGTTCAATGAGGTTGGCATTTAATCATGACCTTTGAAAGGATTTCAAGAAAGTAATAGATTTATGGCAGCTTTATCCACCAGTCACTCATGTATTCTTTCAGTAACTACACACAATTCCACTTCCAACTTGAATGGTCTTGGATGTTTTCTCAACAAATCTTACTGTGCATGTTGCTTCCATAGTGTCTGTAAAGTTGAATCAACACATGCACAAACCTCTATATTGTAATAGAAAGTGTTCAAGTTTCTAATTTTGCTGATAGATCATGCTGTCCCTTCTTCCAGAACTGCTCAACTTGCCATTTCCAGATAACATATTTTTCTTTTGTTTTCAGGCTCTATTTCACACCTAATTAGTGTTACTTATTTGGATAACCCAGTCCTCTAAGTGTCCCATGTAACACATCTTAACACTGGCTCATTATGTCATGATTGAGGGGACACTACACTATCTCTTATCACATATCCCAGCTTCAAGTTTCAGTTCTGGTCCTCAGATCAAATACAAGGCCTTGAACATGCAAAAGATGTGGCCTGTCCCTGAGCTATATTCCTAGCCCAAATTTTTGAATATTTCAAGATAGCAATTAGCTAATGTGAAGACTGAAAAAATGTTTATGCATTTTATGGCCTTGGTTTCTTCATTTGTACATAAAAATGGGGAGAACAAAATTCTCTCTAGTATATAATATGTATATATATACATATATATACTACTATATAATTGTATATAATGCATTTTAAAAACCATACATATAAAAAGTTTAACTGCTATTTATAATGATTTTATGACCCCATTAAATGTTTCTCTTTTTTTCTCTCCAATTTGGTTGTAAGTCTGTAAGCACAGCAGCATCTCTAGGGTGATAAGATCAGAACCCTGAATTTATCAGGACCTTGGTATCTCTTCTTTTCATATCAGTTTAATACAATTTAGAAATTAAAGGGAAGTAACAATTATGTACATGGTATGTATCATATTGTATAAATTATGACATAGACTCAATAAATTTACATATAAAACATTAAAAGTATCATTTATTGAAGATTTCTGGATGTAAATCCAGTTTTATGCTTCATTAACCTCTTAAGTCTCATGTTCATATTATAAAATAGGTTTGGTTTTTAGCTTCACTAAACAAAAAAGATGATTGAGGTTCAGTGGTATCTAGGGTTTAGGAGATTCAGAGTTAAATCCAAGAGTGATAACCTTTAGATCCTTAACTCTTCTGTAATATCCCATTTTTTGCCTTTATGTAATGTACATAAGGAATATATATATATGAATGTTTTATTAATTATTACTATTCAAAGTCTATATAATATTGAGCAATGGAGAACTAATATATACTATATCATTTTATATTATCTGAAAATTTATTGGAAATGACCTTTCTATTCAGAGGTTCTAGAAGTTTCTTCAATATGGAAAGTTTTCCACACAAATATTCCTAGACAGTACTAATGGATTTAAACCATTCATTCAAAGGGAACATTTAAGCAAACCTCAATCTTATTGGAATGAATTCTTTGAAAATCATCATGTATCAAGAACCATAAGGAACATGCTAAAAGCAATAGCTGCTTTGTTTAATGGAGCAAGTAGAGAATGTTTGACATTGCTTTTAATAGTAGCCAGTAAAACAGTTTCCAGTAAAACTTAAGTGAGGAGATTAATCCCATCCCATCAGTTTGCATACAGGGCCAGCTCAAATAATAGCAGTGTGATAGCCCAGAGAAAAGATTCTTTAATCTGTGCTTTGTAATATGAATGCATACGTATTATGCACTCACAGGGAGAGCTATTTCTCAATGAATTTTATAATTAAAGCAAAAATTTAGAAAAATATGAGGTAAGTCATATAGAACATAAAATAATCAACTAACACTGATGTTAAATTCTTTTGTAATTAACTCATTCAAAAATGTTTTTTAAGTTCTAAAAATTTTGCATCATGTACTTTGACAAAATATTCTGAGGATATCAGATTATAATTTGAAGTAAGTCTTGTACTAAAAGAGCCAATAGAATAGTGAGAAATATAAGCACATACAGATTTTAGATATAGGGACTGGAGAAACAGCTTAGCAGTTCAGAGCACTGGAAGCTATTTCAGATGACCCAGGTCCAATTCCTAGCACCTACAAGACTACTCACAACTGTATAACTGCAATCTCAGAGTACCTAACATCTTCTGGCCTCTTGGGCACCAAGAATGTCCACAGTACAGAAACATACATGCAGACTAAACATCCACACATATACATTAATTAAAAAATTAAAACAAGCTGGGCATTGGTGGCGCACGCCTTTAATCCCAGCACTGGGGAGGAAGAGCCAGGCGGATCTCTGTGAGTTCGAGGCCAGCCTGGGCTACCAAGTGAGCTCCAGGAAAGGCGCAAAGCTACACAGAGAAACCCTGTCTCAAAAAACCAAAAAAAAAAAAAAATTAAAACAAACAAAAATTATTTAATTATATTACAGTTCTAAGTATGCAAAAATGCCCATTTGATTTCCTTCTTCCAAATTAAAGTCTATTTCCTAATCTTATAAAGAAGTGTGGTCATGTGATTGAGTTATTGTCAATAGGGTATAGAAAAAGTATTTGACACTAAGTCAATCCTATAGAAATCATGTTTAATTTCATTTTCTAATATGCCTGATCAAAGGAGAAGACTGTGGGAACAATGATGGTGAAAACACGAGAAAGAAGGAAGGCACACCAGAAACTGCTCACTAAGCCAGCTGCATGATGTCCATAGTGAATAACAAGATGAGCAAGACATGAGTATCTAGGGCCTAGGGCTAGAGAGATAACTTGGTGGATAGAGAGTGTTGCACTTAAATGCAGGCTGGGGGAGTTGAGTTTGAACTCTAAATTCTACAAAGTAGTAGAAGAGAACTATTTCCTATGAGAGCCACATGTGCACTGTGGCATGTAAACAGTTGTTCTCTCTGTCTCTGTCTCTCTCTCTCTCTCTGTCTCTCTCTCTCTCTCTCTCTCTCTCTCTCTCTCTCTCTCTCTCACACACACACACACACACACACAGAGTTAATATACATAAGACATACCTAGAGTCTAAAGGCATTTGTATGTGCGTGTGTGTGTGTGTGCATGTGGTGGGGGAGGTGGATTGTTACAGCAGCTACCTAGCCCTTAGCATCACTCTGTCTATTGAAAGGATGCACCTGGTTGTCAAGGACACACGGGATTGAAAACTTCTCTGTGAGGTAAACTCCCAAAATGTAAAACTCAAACTGTCTCTGTAAGACCACTTTGCTTTCACAACACAAGCTATAGAGTACTCAAAAATAATCCATCTCTATATCCAAAAAGGATTTTTTAATATTTTAGTACTTTCTATATTTGAATATTCCAAAACAAAAAATTTTTACACACAGAGTAGTGTATACTCTTACACACACACCTGCTGTGGGATGGTCTGTATGTCAAATTGCTCTGATTGGTCAATAAATAAAACACTGATTGGCCAGTGGCTAGACAGGAAGTATAGGCGGAACTAACAGAGAGAATTAAAAGAACAGGAAGGCGAAGGGAGTCACTGCCAGCCGCCGCCATAACAAACAGCATGTGAAGATGCTGGTAAGCCACGAGCCATGTGGCAAGGTATAGATTTATAGAAACGGATTAATTTAAGCTATAAGAACAGTTAGCAAGAAGCCTGCCACGGCCATACAGTTTGTAAGCAATATAAGTCTCTGTGTTTACTTGGTTGGGTCTGAGCGGCTGTAGGACTGGCAGGTGAGAGAGATTTGTCCTGACTGTGGGCCAGGCAGAAAAACTCTAGCTACACACACCTCAAAAAATTGACCAAAAAAAAACCCCTAACATTAATTCTAAGCTCAAACTTCTATCCCCTTTTGGTCTACCCTCATGACTAAATTCGGGTGTTATACTGTAGATCATTTGGACATGGTCTATCCTTTGAAGGTATATTTTTTGCACATAAATACCCTTAATAAGGTGACACATTAAGACCTTACAGAACTTTAATGTTTTAACGATATTCTTTAACAGATAACAGCTCTCGGAGCTATTATATAATAAGCCAGAAGAGTTCTCCAAAAGGTACAGTAACCTCCAGTTAGTTTTATAGTGAAAGCCAGGTTGTTCAAGTACAGTCACTCTTTCAAATTACTGCAGAAGTCTAAGGCAAACCAATATTTATCAATACCAACTTTGTTCATGTATAATCATCTTTAGGAAAGATGATTAGCATTTTTAAT
The DNA here is from genome assembly GCA_902168405.1 of Peromyscus aztecus. Taxonomy (NCBI): domain Eukaryota; kingdom Metazoa; phylum Chordata; class Mammalia; order Rodentia; family Cricetidae; genus Peromyscus; species Peromyscus aztecus. Next base: position 18,488 of record CABHPQ010162944.1, on the reverse strand, counting down.
TTTAACTACTCCAAGTGATTCTATATTTTCAGAACTTTATCATCAGTACTGTGGCCTATTGAACATCTGAAATCTGTGCATGTTTCTGGTACCCACTGAATTCATCAAAGTCAGCAAAACTCTATACTACTGAAGTGCTGTCAAATAATCCTTGTAAATGGAAGATGAATGCCTCACTATCGCCAGGATTAACACTGACTTTCATTCCATGACATATCCCCACATCCATTTCTCAAATGAAGCTAACATATGATCAAAATATGCTTTATAAAGTTATCTGAAACCTACAATTACCTTGTTTCAAGATCAAAGTAAAAACTTTAATTCCAGTACTCAAGATACAGAGGCAGGCAGATCTCTATGAGTTCAAGCCAGCATGTTCTACAAAGATTTACTGACTCGGTATGTATAAAATGCTAAGAACAGGGATCACCTGGTTCTTGTGAATCAAACTCAGATACTCATGCTTGTGAAGTAAGTGACTTACCTACCATGCATTCCATGCAGTCCAAAAATAGCTATATCTTTAAAACTGCACTCATCAGGCCTCTTAATGTGTGGCCTGACCTATGGGTGCATGAGCCTGGCAGAATTTTACTGTAGCATTTTCACAACCACTTAACCAACATAGGTAGAATAAAGTAAACTACACTGAGGCTCTAAAAGATTCAGCTTTGTACCACATGCCATTTAAATGTCCAGTTTGTCCAAATTAGACATATGCTTGTGACTAATCCAACAGTGGTTCAAGGAATGCAATGCAACCACATGATGGAAAAATATAAACAGGATTGTTTTATTCAGGTCTGACTTGTGACATGGAAGTATAATCTGAAATAAAATCTCTTTCTTACCTAAATTGATTTTGATCATGGTGTTTATCACAGAAACAGATTGCATATATTATATTATATATTGCATATATTAGAACAGAAATTAACAGAATAATTTTCTTCTGTGGCATTAATCCCAGGGAGTAATAATTATGAAAATCTGAATTTGTATGATTGCTATTGTTAATATCAATAATAATATATAGTAGTATAGAACTAACTAAATACAATATAACATTTTTGTATTAAAATACAGCAGTTTCTCCCAAAGCAGAATAGCATATTAAAGAATTCTTCTGTTCTAGTGAAAGTAGATCTGTGAAAAATACAAGAAATGACTTAAAAAATAAAGATGTGAAATTATAAAAAAAATGCTAAGAACAGTGATTGGGATACAGTATGTACTCACTAAACAACAACAATAATAATGTTATTATTGTTGTTGTTATTAATGTTATTATTATTGTTGCTCTTGTTGTTGTTTAGTGAGCACATATTGTATCCCAATCACTGTTCTTAGCATTTTTTATAATTGTTATTATAGTTATTAACATTGTTATTATTATTATTGACCTCTGATGCAATAGAAAGGAAGAAGTGTTACAAGGGGAAAGGGATTAGGGTAAGAGTGACTAAAATGACATAAAATCATTGTATACATGTATGAAACTGTGAAAGATATTTTTCATTTAAAAATCCACAAGGGATGACCCCAGGTTAGACTACTAGCAATAGTGGAGAGGGTGTCTGAACTGGCCTACCCTAGTAATCAGATCAGTGAATACCCTAACCGTCATCATAGAGCCTTTCCCCAGTAACTGATAGAATCAGATGCAGAGATCCACAGCCAAACACCAGGCTGAGCTCCAGGAGTCCAGTCAAAGACAGAGAAGAGGGATTCTATGAGCAAGGGGCATCAAGATCGTGATGGGGGAAACCTACAGAGACAACCAAACCAAACCAGAGGGAACTCATGAACTTTAGACCAACACCTGTGAAGACTCCACAGGACTGGACTAGGCCCTCTGCATAAGTGAGATAGTTGTGTAGCTTGATCTGCTTAAGGAGCCCCTGACAGTAGGATCAGGATCCATCCCTGGTGCATGAGCTGGCTTTTTAGAGCACTCTACCTATGATGGGACACCTTGAACAGCCTTCATGCAGGGGGAGGGGCTTGGACCTGCCTCTACTAAATGTATCAGGCTCTACTTAACTCCCCATGGAAGGTCTTACCTTCTTGTAGAAGGGAATAAGGGGTGGTTGGGGGGTGAGGCTGGAGGGGTGGGAGGAGGGAAGAGGTGGGTCTGTGATTGGTATGTAAAATGAATAAAACAATTTCTTAATAGAAAAGTTAAAAAACTAAAGAAAAATAATAGTATTGGGGAAGCTAAACATAGATAATGAGAATCTATACCCAACAATGTCAGAAAAATGCTAGATTAAATAAGAAAGACACAGTCTTATTATAAAAGGCCTTCTCAGAGCTCTTCTGCTAACTGGCATTATAAATCTGTAAGGGAGTAATGCATTATAGCCTAGAATTATCCTCCTTTCCAGGATTAATATTCAGTGAATATACTTTGCAACATGTTTGGTTAGAGTTCAGAAAAAGACTGCTTAGGGGATCTAGGCAGAAGACTTAGAGAGCCAAGCTAATGAATTCTGGGCTTTCTTTGTAGGATTCAGAAAATCAAATTGGTAAGGGGAGCCAATGTTTGCCTGTGTAAATTGATTCATTATAGTGGGTATTCAAAACATAGCATTGGTCAGTTGGGAGTCATTCTCATTGTAAAGCTTCCTAGCCAGAGGACAACTGAGAGAACTTGCCAATATGCCCATTGTTCAAAAGATTATGAGCCAACATTTTAGATGTGGGTAGGACAATGTGTTTTGGAGAACATAAACAGGAAGCTAAGCCTGGAGGCCTGGCTGAACAGAATTGTTTTCTTATGTCTCTTGTTTCAACCTATTTCACTTCTACATTTATGTCATGTTAACCTAATAAATAAGTACAATGTAGGATATGAGATTTTTCTAGTTCTGTAGATAAAACTTACTCTATAGAAATCCATCATTTTAGCATTTATTATTTTTCTGCTATACCACTGGGTTGTCAATAAAAGCAGAACAAATGAGTGTTAGCTTTTGATATTTTACCACGCTGTAAGAATGATCAAATTCGTAGGTTAAAGGCAATCATTTTAGGTTTCAAGAACACTTCAAGACTAAAGGACTTGCAAAGATGCCTGAGTTCCTTAAAACAAAGATGCAACTTGCTTTGCTCACATTTCAAACAAAACTTGGAAAATTAAATTGATTTAAAGAGGAATTTTTCTTCCCAGGAGAATCTATTTGTACAGCATCTACTTTCATTGCTCTTACTCTCTGTGAGTCATCAGGAAGTAACAAGAAGTCACACAAGAACACAGAGTCCTCCTGGGGTTTTGAAACAAATGGATCTGAAACTGCAGGTTGATCCTACCAAGAGGATGATGTATACAGGCATTGAGCATAAGGAGAGTTGGATCAGTGCAATTAAATGTAAGCATTGCACCTGTGGAATCTGGAACATGATGTTGCATTGTGAATGATGAGGCCAGAGTGGGTGGTTTTCATTAATTCAAAGCCTTTCGATCTTCCTTCTTTGTCATGTGGTGAATGTTAGTACATTAACTCCACTTGCAGGTAATCAGCTGTTGAAATCAGAATCTGTGCTTCAGCACCTCACAAATTTATCGAGTGCCTAATATCTGTCAATCTCTGTGGTAGCTGTGAGGACTAAAAGGTGGGAATCTGTCTGGCTTCTTTAAAATACAGCTAAAATTCCTGTGTAAGTATAAACATAGAAGCATACATAAGTGCCTAGCTAGGCACATGAGAGTGAGACAATACCCCAAGTACTCAGGGGAAAAAAGTGTATTCTAAGCATGGTAAATACAAGCACACCTATATATGCATAGCTTAGAGCAGATCTGGGAGTCAAGAGAAGTCTTCACTGAGAAGGTTACCCAGTAGGAGAGGTACCAGTAGCCTGTCTATTCTGATAGGCCTAATAATACAATGTTTAGGAATAGTTTCATTTGTCATCATGGAACAGGGCTTTTATCCTCAGATATTTAAAGAGACCAAAATATTTTAGGCAATGTAAAGAAAATATGAGCAAAGATAATAGTCACTTCAAGCAAGATAGAGACTTTCTGAATAAGACTCTGATACCTCAGTAAACAGGGCCAAATGATAAATTGACCTACACAAAATAATAATAAAAAATCTTCTATTTTTCAAAAGAAATTGTGAATTGAATAAAGATGCAGACTATGGCAAGTTATATATCTGATGGAGGAGTAATGTCTAAAACATACAAAGAACTCAAAAACTAAACATATAAAAAAACTTCATTAAAAACAACAAATGGGCTGAACAAAAAAAAAACTGAACAAGTCTCAAAACAAGAAATATAAATGTCTAATGAATACTTTTAAAAGTGTTCAACATCCCTATCAGGGAAATGCAAATTAAAACTATTTTGAAATTACATCTCATCCTGATCAGAATGGTTAGCATCAGGAGCTAGCAAGGCTGTGAGGAAAGAGAAGTGTTTTTCATCATTGGTAGAGGTATAAACAGATACAACTACTGTGGAAATCAGTGCAGAGAGTCTGCAACAAGCTAACAATTGATCTGTTACTGATCTTGCTATATATGTACCCCTAAGCATCCATCCAAAATAATCTTCACCCTATTACAGAGATACTACAGATCCTTACTTGTTCATTCTCTATACAGTAGCCAGGAAATGGAGCCAGCATACATGTCCATCAACTGATGAATGCATAATGAAGCTGTAGTTCTTTCACGGAGAATTATGTTGAGCCTTAAAAAAAAAAGAAAATAATGAAAATTTAAATAAAAACTGATAGAACTTGAAAATATTATGCCAAGTGAATCCAAGCCCAGAAAGACAAATGTGGCATGTTCTCTCTTATTTGTGGATCTTAGCTATGAATTCTTAGAGTACTGTGTGTAATTTGGTATACCAGTAGAGCCTAGGGAAGTCAAAATTGACCATTAGGTAGAGAGGTGGGGGGAAGCCCCAAATGGAGGAAAGATAACAAATACAGGTGATATGAAAGTCCAAAGAGGAAGCACTAATAAAGGTGTGGAGTGTTTCAGTGGGCAGGGAAATAGGAGCATTTGGCAATAGGGGATTTATTGGGAAGAATAATTATGGTGATATTTTCTTTTGTACCAAAATGTTAATAAAGTTGCCTGGGGGTCAGAGCTATTAGCAAGCCATAGCCAGAGTCTGGCGCACAAGTAGTGACGAGGCAGTCAGGTGGTTGGGTTTACGACCAATGAGAAAGGAGCACAGAAGTCTATTTAAAGACAACCCACAGGAAATACCTCCCTTTTTCTCAGAGAGGTTGCTTCGGCGAAAGAGGCTAGCCAGCGGCAAGCGGGTAAAGCTCTTAGCTCTGACCTCTTGGGTTTTTCTCCTTACCTTGGCCTTGTGTTTCTTCTTAAATACGTCTACAAGTAATGAACATTAAAAACATAAATAAAACACATGTGGAAGCTTATTTTTTATGAGCAAATTAAAAATTAAATTAAAAAAGGAGTTTTAAGAAAAGTGGATTGCATGAGCAGATAATAGTACTTCCAGAATTCCTAAGAAAATAAGACAAAATTTCAATGCCAGGTGTGAGATTCCTCTGTACTAGTTGTTGATCTGATAGGTCTCAGAGTCCCCCAAAGAAATGTGGGCTATTGCTATTGCTTTTGGTGACTACCAAATTTGATCAAAGACCCTATTGCTGAAGACAACAAACACTGTAACAGAATAAGAAGAAATCATCTAGGACTGTGTTGGAAACTTCCTCCCTAATCAATAGCTTTCATATTGTGCTCAGATGTTAGACAGGCTACTGGAGAGAATAGGCACCAACAGTCTTACCTAGTTGTGAACAATAACAATTTTCTAGACAATGTGTGCCCACAGCTGCAGTAGCAGCATGAATATTGGGGGTAACAAACCACCTTCTGATTGGATTTGAGGCCTGCTCCACAAGATACATTTCTTTCTCAGCACTGTAAACCTACTCAACTCCAGTGGTCATGGAGTTCATAGGCCAAAGAGTGGAATCTGCTACTGCTGTTCTTAGTCTTCAGAGACAGAATTCTTATTGTAGTTGGAAAGTGACAGTTAATAAATATGTTTATAAGTGCTTCAGTCCTGAGAATGAGTGACAGTGGAGTGTTCAGGCTAAATGGGACATCTGTATAACATCATCGAAAGCTCAGGGGACATCATAGAACACAAGATCTAGATGATGGATAAGAAGTGTTACCCCAGAAGACATTGTCTGCTGATAATTTTCTTTGCCTCTCAGAATCGTTACCAGCATGCTTCAAACAAGAGGTTACTATACAAAAATCACAAAGAACTTAAAGAAATCAAATACCATAGATATAAAATTCCCAATCAGCAAATAATCTAGTGAATTGAAGAGACATTAAAAATGGAACACAAATGGATGGTAACTGTTTTTAGATGTGTTCAATATTCCTAAGCATGGGAAGTATGGTAGATATGACTTGATAATTGCATTAATGGAATTCAATGAAGCTATAGTTACTTTCACAAGACAGGTCCTGGCAACATTTCATCATGTGTGACAAATCGACTCATGAGCCCCTACTCCTCCCTGGAGGACAACTGATAGGTAATGAATGCTGGAAGAAGGGTGACATATTTTTCAGTGTTATAGTCAATAACAAGACACCCATGCTCCATTAAATAACCTTCCATGCTCATTATGTGTATGAACGAAACTGTCAAAGAATTTTAAAAGTGATAAAAATGTCAGGTAAGAATTTAGAGAGTTTGGTTGATTCAATTTTAAGTAAATATAGTAAGGAATATAAAATCAGCAGGGTTTTGTAGTTTGTTAGATATGGGAAATGAGGAAAAGATTTAATCAATGAGGGTCCTAGTATAGGCTAATATTTGAGTGATATTGCCATCCACTGAGCTAAGAAGCAAAAAATATGGTAAACATTTAGGAATAAAGATAAGGAATTTGCATTGATGTATATCCTGTAACATGCATGTTAAATATCCTATAACATGCATGTTAAATAATGCACTGATGATTAAATATTCTAGAGTATAAGTAAATCCTGGTATTGCTAGTAGAAACCAGAAACCAGACATTATAAACTACTAAGAAAGGACTAAAGGAAAAGAATGGAAATACCCCTAAGAATTATGTCAGACATATTTCTAAGTGTAGTGGGGAATGCTTGCTATGAAAATTGGAATTGTCTCCAAGTGCATGGAATGAAGAAGACATGGTTAAGAAATTAGCATAAGCTGCATTTAAGGAGAAAGAAACTAAAAACCCAAAGTTCAAAGAAAGCTGACAGTGACCATAACGGAGTCATGTAGAAGACCGTAAGAAAACCAATCACACAAATCATGTAGTAAGAGAGATAGTGGTCAGGAATATATATTACGGAGGCCTAGATAAAATTTAAGAATTACTTATTGCAGTTAATTGCTAAGAAATCTGCCGTTGATGGTGACCAATCCTCAAAATGATACAGCTTACAATTGTGAATCTTGATATTCTCAGGTTCCTGGAAGAGCATCTGCTTTAGCTTGTACTCATGTGAGGACACTCAAATATGCTCTGTAATTTCTTATCTTTTTATTGGGACTGTAATCTACAATTTCCATCAAACATTGAACTAACCATGAACTTTCAATATATCAGGTTGAAATGGGCTTTTCTTGGTGTGTAGGTACAATGAAAAAGGATTGTTAATTCACACAAGCTAACATACAAGGTAGAAATGGAAATTACATGAATATTTAAAGAGTATAAATCAGAAAGCATCCACTAGATCAATGCAATTCTATATTTACATTATAAAATTGTTGTCTTGCCCTGTTCTTAGGGCAGAGAATTTTACCTTACATGACACTAATTAAGTTCTCTGTGTTTGGATATATAGCACATTGTTCTCCATATTTCATGTCTCTGACATCAGAGACATCATTTTCTATTTGAGTTTATTATTATTATCATTTATGAGAAGGCCACTGGAATATATGCTCTCTTGTGGCTGAACAGTTTTCTGCTTGTAGATGTAGGATGCCCAATTGTCATAAACTTTCTTTCTCAAGAACTTCTTAATCCAGAATTGCAGTAAGTATGTAAATCAAGTTGCCTATGACATTCCTAAGATTTGCTGAATGGCTTTGCGAGTCTAATGTAACTGACTATAATTAAGGTAAAATATTTTAATTTTTTATTTTTGATATTATTATTGCACAATTTCTTCCTTCCCTTCCTCCTCCAAACTCTCCAATATAACTCCTTGCTCTCTTTCAAACTTTTCTCCTCTTTTTCATTAACTGTTGTTGAATACACACACACACACACACACACACACACACACACGCATGCGCACGCACGCACACACGCACGCACCTACAATCTACCTGGCTATGATGCCTATGAACCACAACAATGAGCTAGACTGTCATAATAACTCTGAGGGTGTAATAGTGGCATGTTGACCTTCATCATAACCAACAGCACTCTAATTGAACTCATGACCCACTCAACAAGAAGAAAATCTTGATCGGTATGATAAACCCAGCCAACTACCTAGAGCTAGTGAAATTAAGAATATAACATGCTTAAATATCTGTTTTATCCAACAAGGTATCCACTAATTACATGTGGCTACTCAGCACTTGAAATACTTAGTATGAGTTATGGGTCAATTTTTAAATTATAAGAGAATTAGATGGCTAGTAGATAGCTATATACATTAATATAATGGACACCTAATTATTATAATTGGTTAATCTTAGTCTTAACCCTTCTAGATAACCTTTTGGGCAATTCAGTCTGCTAGGTCTCCTTTCTCAAAGGTCTTCTCAAAGGGACTTGTAACCATACCCCACTGTTGGTCTTCATTCTGAGTCCAAGTCTCTTAATGGTTAGAAAATAAATCTACACCCCAGCACTTATCCAAATTAAAGATTCCTCTTCTATCTGGAGAGATGAGAGATATGAACCAAACAGTTTACAGACAATATGTTCCCTCCAAATTATGCTCATAATTTGCTTTAGTGTTTTCTTAAGCTTCTTTCAGTATTTTAAAGTTTCTAAGAGAAGTAACAAAAATGATAATATACTTTTAAGATTTTTGTCTAGAGTTCTACATTCTACCTAATTAATTTTCTGCTTCTGCAGATTTCATTTGTTATGCTCTTAAAGTCAACTTGGAAATATCCCAAAGTTTAAATTATACAGTTTTGTTTTATATGAGACCCCATTTGGAATGGACATTATCATTGAATTCAAATATTTACATGCTGTTTATAAAGACTAAATTATTCTTTTGTCACTGATTTCCTGGTCATAAACTCATGGCAACAATAGTTGAGTATATAATATGATAATGCCACACATTCAGTGAGCTACTTTTGAAATATTTAGCAGTTAGCATAGCAATTATTTATTTTCTTAAAATCTGTTTTGCTATGAAACAGTTGTGGTAGGTCAGGTTCAGCCAGTGTAGGTTCACTCAGCCTAGGTGTGTGCTTTATACTATTTCCTGGATAAGCAGCCTAGTCCAGAAATTTTATTCTCATATAAAGTCAAGGTTACAAGAAGAGAAACCCAGTATCACAACACTTTTCAAGTTTTATTTTTATTTCTTACCTTCTCATACTACATCATCAACAACATATAAATGTCACAGCCAAACTTAGATCCAATAGGCAGAGAAGCACAGTTCTCATTAGTAACAGGACTCCAAAATTATTGGAAAAGTGTATGTCAACAAGCGGGGTAAAGAATAAAGAGTGCTACTATGATAAAATCTAACATAGTAACTGACATTATAGAAACAAGTTGGATAACAACAAAATTAAACAAATTATAAGTGATTGTCAAGAAAATTGAAAACTAAAAATGTAGACAGAATTGCTTCATAGACAATTACTGGGGTTAGAAGGAGAACGGAGCATATTTTATAATTCCTGTTGTTTATTTGTTTACTTATTGTGTGGGGGCATGACTTGTGGTATTCAATTCTCTCCTGCCACCACAGGTTCCAAGGATCACACTCTGATTATGAACTGAAGAGTAAGTGCTTTTTCCTACCGAATCATCGTGCTGGCTTTAAAACCAGCATTTCAAAGTTTATTTTCTTCTGTAAATGCCTCAGAAAGTACTTTTCCTGTTATTTCTAAACTGCCTCCATCAAGAAAAATCTTATCACCATTGCTGCTCATCATATACATATTCTGAGAAATCCCCATTTGTCACATAGCCTGTGAAATCCTATGTGAAGCAACTTAGGAGCCAGTGAAAGAATTCTGCTGGTGTGTTTCTGTTAGAACTCAGAATTTGTTTAGGTAATTATGACCATACAAGTAAGACCCTTCCTTCACTCAGAAAACAGCATGTAAATATTTGAATTCAATGATAATGTCCATTCCAAATAGGGTCTCACACAAAACAAAACTGAGACTACTTATCTGTATAATTTAAACTTTGGGGTATTTCCAAGTTGACTTTAAGAGCATAATAAATTATTTCACTTTTAAAAAGTTTTTCCCCTACTGGAATATTCTACTGTTTTCATGATTGGCTGACTACTGTGATTATGAAATTGTTCTCTGACTCTACACTGGAAAGAATCATTCCTGGAGGACAGAATTATTTTATTCTTACAAGAGACTGGTAAATCATTAAAAGTATGTTCACACAACCAACAGGTCATGTTAAATTGAGTAGGATTGCTTGTAACTCAGGGTAGCAGATAATTCAGTTTAATACTGAATTTGTTAGAGAAATAATAGATCAGAAGAAGAATAGAAAATAGTTCCTGGTTTGCTTTTACATTGAGTGGTATGAGTCCAACAATGGCAAAAAAAAGGAAGAGAAAGAGGGAAAGACAGACAGAGAGAGAGAGGGAGAGGTAATCTGGTTACATGTAAGAATAGAATTAAACAAGGAGATACCAAGGTGGATTGCAGGAAACCAGAGCTTTGGTTGCTTCTTATTAACAATTATTAACAGACTATAGATAATTAATAATGAGTAACAATATTAATGAACTAAACACAAGAAAGAAATTGCAAATATAAGGCTGATGATGTGTGACTATCAGGGACTAGAACTGAAGTTGCCAATATAGACCATTGCAGCTGTGCTCAGATTTGATGCTGACACTTGTTGTTGATTGTATGGCTATCTATTCAGGTAGACAAAGAACTTTTTAAGATAAATGAACTATAATGTCAATTTTTTCATGAATTATATGAACATATCCATTTACAGTCAAAGCACATAGAATGGATTAAAAATGGAGACTGAGATGAGAATGAGATCCACATTTTTTAATACTATGAAAAATAAAAAAAGAACCCCTCAAGATTGATTACCAAATGCAAGCTCTTTTCAGATTCCCATTAGAGTCTGCATGGGACTCAGCCAATGGAATGCTTAATATTAATTCTATTTCTTACGAGGGCTATGGAATTTTTATAAGGAAATAATACAAGTGTAAATATGCCACCTATATTTAATATTTTTTATTCCTGCAAGAAGGAATTTAATGCCAGTAAATAGTTGACATGAGCTGCTTTCACTTCCGAGAAACAAGAGAAATGTCTGCCCCAACTCTCTTCATACTCTGCATGTTTTGTCATCTAATGTCAAATTCAACTGGGGCCTTATTATTAACACACCTCATGCTTAGGCTTTGCTTATTTGTGCTAATTTATTCCAAGGCCTCTTGTTTGTCATCTTTTCAAAATGGATTTTTTCTAGTAGACTGATAGGTGCAAGGGCAAAGGGAGGGGAAAAAAAGTTATCATGTGAGCCTCAAAATGCCCAAAGTGGTTGGAGAGTGATTACAATAGTCTCATGATTTCCAGTTTAAGCACAACATGGTGATCATCCTCAGCGTGAGCACATTTAACATTTTATGGATGTGCTATTCTTAGGCAACCCAAAGGTCCCTAAAAGTTCATGTGGTCATTTATCAGAGACATACAATTAAATTACAGGTTTTGTGAAGCTGATAAGAAAATTACCAAATCATTCACCAGTGGTCCACAAATCCCTTGCCCAAATCCCCTCTATAGTACATGTTTAATGAGGCAAAAGAGAACATACTTTGTATTTATAAATGTGACTACTGAAAAGCATCAAGATTGATTACTATAAGTATCTAACCAATGTTTATTAAATATACATCACAGTCATTAGTAAGTCACTCAGACTGCCCATCCCTCATATTTGCATTCAACAACAACTACAAAGGATTAAAATTGCTGACCTTTTGTTATTTAATTGAAAATCTGGAAACATTATGTGTGTCACATAGTCTGACTAATGACAGCTGCTTGATTAGTGAATAGGAACTGTAAGAATAAAGCTGTAATGGAGTTCTCTATAGGAACAAAACAGTATTAACATACATTACAAGAGGATATTATTAGATTGAATTACAGAATAAGGTCTTAGTAGTATAAAAGTACCTGACTCTGACTGGAGAGGCCAAAAGACTGAGCCTCTCAAGAGTCCCAGTATGGCACCAAAAGTCTAGAGGATTCTTGGATACCTGTTGGTCTTCAGTCCATATTAGATTCCTGAATAAAATTGTTTCAATATCACTGAAGGAATTTGCAGTGGTAGCAGTAAGCCAGTTAAACTTAGCAGCAATCCTGAAGGCCGAGAAAGCAATAAAAACAAAACTTTCCTTCTTCCATAATCTTTCATCTGGCCCATTACCAAAAGGCACCACCACCACCATATTTAATGTGAATCCTCCCATCTCAGTTATTTATAAAGATAATCCCCCATATCCAAGCCCACAGGCTAACATGATCTAGATAATTCTTAATTAAGATCCTCTTCCCACTGTTGGTCTTTTAATAAAAAAAAAAAAACCCAGAGCCAGATATCAGGGTGAAAGCTGAAAGATCAGAGAAACAGAATAGCCAGCCACTAGTTCTCACCCCTACAAATCCTCAGCCTAAAGAGAGGGAGTTCCTGTTTCTTCATGTTTTATATACCTTTCTCTGCCCTGCCATATTATTTCATGGGATTAAAGGCATTCGCACTTCCCAAACAAAGGCATGAGATCTCAAGTGCTGGGATTAAAGGTGTGTGCCACCACTGCCTGACCTCTAAGCATAATCTAGTGGCTGGCTCTGTCCTCTGATCCTCAGGCAAGCTTTATTAGGGGACACAGTATATCACCACATCCCACATAATTCTAGGTTGTATCAAGTGAGAGTTAAAACCCATCATCATAAATGGTATTGTTAGAAATTTACTTTCTAGTACCCAGTGTTCAAAGTATATTATTACTATTATATTTGAATTATTCAATAATAATTGAAGTAGTGCTACTATTGGTAAGTGGTCCCGGGATTTAAGAGCAATTAGTGGCATGATCTCAGCCAACTTGACTCAAATTTTGAGTATGTCATTTCCTGGATAAATAATTTGAATGATTTTTACCTCTGGGTTTTGGTTTCCTCATCTTTAAAACACAGATAATAGTAAACACCTGATCTATTGAGTTTCTCTAAAAACAATTAAATTACTTCTTACTTTAAATATTTATAAAATTTGTAGGTAAATAGATGAAACTGGGAACAATCATTCTGAATGAAGTAAGCCAGACTCAGAAAGGATAAAAAAGAAAAAAATGTTTTTGTCTTATTTTATGGTGTTAGCTTTGAAACTTCAGATATGTAAGCTTTATTATTAATAATAAAAGAGACGAGAAAATTAGTAATGGGCCATGGAGGAAGGGCTTGAATGGGAAGTTGGGATATAACTCACAGGTATAAAGACTTAAAAGAGGAATAATGGAACATGAAAGGGCTAAATTAGAATTGGGAAATGGAGGGCAGGGTAGAGGAACAGATGAGGGAAGAATTACTAATACTAAAGGCCCTTTTTAAAAAATCATATAGAAGCATACTACTTTATAAGCATCTTAAAACACACACACACACACACACACACACACACACACATATATATATATATATATATATATATATGTATAAAGAATTTAAAGTGAGTTACCCTATGGCTGATAAACACCTTCAGTAATGTGGCAGGATGAGGATTAATTAAAAAAATCAGTAGCCCTCCTATATACAAATAATAAATGGGCTGAGAAAGAAATCAGAGAAACATCACCCTTTACAATAGCCACATATAATATAAAATACCTTGGAGTAACTCTAACTAAGCAAGTGAAAGACCTGTATGACAAGAACTTTAAGTCTTTGAAGAAAGAAATTGAAGAATATATCAGAAAATGGAAAGAGCTCACATGCTCATGGATAGGCAGGATTAACATAGTAAAAATGGTAATCTTACCAAAAGCAATCGACAGACTCAATGCAATCCCCATCAAAATCCCACACAATTTTTCACAGACCTGGAAAGAACAATACTCAACTTCATTTGAAAAAACAGAAAACCCAGAATAGCTAAAACAATCCTGTACAATAAAGCCACCTCTGGAGGCATCACCATCCCTGACCTCAAGCTCTACTATAGAGCTATAGTAATAAAAACAGCTTCATACTGGCATAAAAACTGACATGTGAATCAATGGAATTGAATTGAAGACCCTGACATTAACCCACACAACTATGAACACCTGATTTTTGACAAAGAAGACAAAACTGTACAATGGAAAAAATAAAGCATCTTCAACAAATGGTGCTGGCATAACTGGATGTCAACATGTAGAAGATTGTAAATAGATCCATATCTATCACTATACACAAAACTCAAGTCTAAGTGGATCACAGACCCCAATATAGAACCAGTTATACTGAACCTGATAGAAGAGAAAGTAGGAAGTAGTCTTGAATGCATTGGCACAGGAGACTACTTTCTAAATATAGCACCAGTAGCTCAGACACTGAGAGCAACAATTAATAAATGGGACATCCTGAAACTGAGAAGCTTCTGTAAGGCAAAGAACACAGTCAATAAGACAAAATAACAGCCTACAGAATGGGAAAAGATCTTCACCAACCCCACATCTGACAGAGGACTATCTCTAAAATATACAAAGAACTCAAGAAACTAGACATCAAAATAACAAACAAGCCAATTAAAAAAAAAAAGGCTACAGAGATAAACAGAGAATTCTCAAAGAAAGAATCTCAAATGGCCAAAAGACATTTAAGAATTGCTCAACATCCTTAGTCATCAGGGAAATGCAAATCAAAACGACTCTGAGATACCATCTTACACCTGACAGAATGGCTAAGATCAAAAACACTGAAGACAGCTTATGTTGGAGAGAACGTGGAGCAAGGAGAACACTCCTCCACTGTTGATGGGAGTGCAAATTTATACAGCTACTTTGGAAATCAGTGTGGTGGCTTCTCAGAAAATTGTGAATCAATCTTCCTCAAGACCCAGCTATACCACTCTTGGGCATATACCCAAGGAATGCTCAATCATACCAAAAGGACATATGCTCAACTATGTTCATATCATCATTATTCATAATAGCCAGAACCTGGAAACAACCAAGATGCACCTCAACCAAAGAATGGATTAAGAAAATGTGGTACATATACACAATGGAGTACTACATAAAAAAAACAATGACATCATGAAATTTGCAGGCAAATGGATGTAACTAGAAAATATCATCTTGAGTGAGGTAATCCAGACTCAGAAGGACAAACATGGTATGTACTCACTCATAAGTAGATATAGATGTAAAGCAAAGGATAAAGATACTACAACCCACAATTCCAGAGAAGCTAGCTAACAAGGAAGATCCAAAGAGGATGCATGGACCACCCTAGGAAGAGGAAATAGATGAGATCTCCATGAGTAAACTTGGAATGAGGAGAGGGCAATGGAGGGTAGAGGGTAGGGGATGAGAACATAAGGGAATGGGATGGTTGAGCTGAAACAGGGATGGAGTAGAAAAGCAATGAAAAAGATACCATGATAGAGGGAGACATCATGGGGATAGAGAGAAACTGGGTGCTAGGGAATTTCTAGGAATCCCCAAGGATGACCCCAGCTTGGACTACTAGAAATAGTGGAGAGGGTGCTTGAACTTAACTGGTTTACTCCAGTAACGAGATTGGTGAATACCCTAACTGTTATCACAGAGCTTTTCTCTAGTAACTGATGGAAGCAGATTCAGATATCCACAGCCAAACACCAGGTAGAGCTCCAGGAGTCCAAAGAGAGAGAAGATGGATTCTATGAGCAAGTGCACCAAGATCATGATGGGGAAACTTGAAGAGACGACAAAACCAAACTAGTGGGAACTCAGGAAAATTGGATCAATGGCTGTGGAACCTGCATGGGACTGGGCTATGCCCTCTGCATGGTGAGACAGTTGTGTAGCCTGATCTGCTTGGGGGGGACCCCTGGAGGTAGGATCAGAATCCATCCTTGGTGCATGAGGGGGCTTTTTGGAGCCAACCACCTATGATAGGACACCTCTGTGCAACCTTCAAGCAGGGGGAGGGGCTTGGACTTGCCTTTACTGGATGTGCCTCTGCATTAAGATCCTATTGCTGAAATCACCATGTACTTGAGTCATAGAACATGGAGAAATCAGGTTGATACTGACTTGAAAGTTCCATTCCCTACTGGCTAGCGTTCATCATGTAGAAAGGTGCTATGCACACCACCAGAGGAGAAAAGTTATCATCAATATTAACCAGACTTGAACTCTGAGAGCTACTAACCTAGAAAGATGTGCCCACTGGAGCAATTGTGACATCAATATTATAACAGTCACCGACTTCTTTCTGATTGGACAAAAGTCTTGTTCCACAAGATGAAAATGGCATCTGGAATCATTATTGGGGTCAAGAATCTGTGGCTATGCTGGTCATAATTCCTAGGAGATAACCTATTACTATTATTCTGCTAAACAGACCTAGTATTAAACTTGCTCCTTAAGAATTCATATTATATCCATAGATCATTCATCTCTCAAAACCTGTCAGAGAAGCTTCTATTTGCAGTAGACATATTGAATCTTTCTGAGATGACAGCTACTTTTATAAGCACTTGGTTCCCAAAGTCAGATGATTTTTACATACCAAAGTAAAATCAACATAGCTGCTTTACTGTGCTGAACAAGAATTTGAACAGACATAATGATAAAAAAGGATATTAGAAAACCAAGCATGAATTGAAGTTACAGTCAACAAAATAAAAAATAGTACCAGGAGCAAGAGGTGGATTATATTCAAGAATTACCTTGAAAGTAGATGGGAAGGACTTATTGACCTCACTTGCATGGATATAACATGAGAAGGGGGTGGTTAAAAGGATCCCTTCAAGCAGATGCAGTTGTACCATGGAAGGCACCAGGACAAACAGATGTAAGAGTTTTGTTTGGGGAATATTAAAGTTGATGTATCTGTAAGGCATTCCAATGGAGAAGATACATTGGCTATATCAGCCTTATGGTCAAATAATGGTCTAGAGGACAAATAAAAACTCTGGAGCTGTTTTCTTATAGACAGTATTTTTAAATCATGCAGAGTAACACATTCAAGAAACCAAGTTACATGAAAGAGAATAAAGGTCTGAATGAGATTTGAGGAAAGATAAATTAGAAAGAATCAGGTAGTCCACTTGCAAGATTTAAGTATTATTTGTGAAAATTTTGCCAGTTGAAAAATCAATGTCAAGATCAGAAATGCCAGTTCAACACAACTTCACAACTTCTGAAGTCCCTTTACATTGATAAGAACTCATAATGGCTGACTGGAGAGTAGATATTAGCCAGATTAAGTTAGTTATGTGTGCCTCACATGTTGAAAGACTAAGACATGGTAGAAAATGATTTCCCCAGGTACTTCACCATGCTTAACATGGATGGCTTGTTCAATCAGAATCTATTTGTGGAACTTATGCCAATGAAGGGTACTGCATCAAGGGGGAATGATAAAGATGGATAGATTACAGATACTTGATCCTCCTAAAATTGAGATTCTAGCCATCCAGTTAAAAGTATGACAGCAGGGCTCTAAAGTTTATGCATACTTTAAAACTACATATTATGGATTTGCCTTGCAGTACAAAACCTGACAGCTTCAGAGAAACATCACTTCCTCTGTATCTTACTAATAGATCACCATCCTGTAAGTATACAGGGAAGGATAGATGCATGCAGTTAGATAACAATTAGAACAGTAACATTAAAACTGATGATTAGGATGATGGATGTTGCAGCCAGCAATGCTGATACCCCAGAGCAGACTTCTTCATTAGTCCTTCTTTTAATCCCACCACTGGCTTTTTATGTAAAAATCATAATCCTGGGGGGTCTGTCTGGTGAGTGACATAAAGTATTTGAGCAATAGCTGCCAAAACAATTGTAGGTTAAATTTCTATTGCTCCAAATTTTCCTATCCCTTCTGTGTACCAAATCAACACTTACTGGTGTAGAACTGTAGTCTTATTTGTGTATTTTTTAAATCAATTAAAGTAATTTTCTTGTCCATGTATCAATATTTAAAGAGACTTGTTATGATTCATCAGAACTTCATATCTAATAACTTCTAAAAGTAAAATGCAAGAGTTTATGAAG